>LWCA01000441.1:0-27205 GCA_001642005.1 Intoshia linei | reverse complement strand
ATAAATGTAATGTTGTGTGACCATATGGTCACACTGGGAGTATATGGGTTAATGACACCTTATATACTCAAAAGCGAATATTTAGTGGGTTAAATAACATATAGATAGTCCAGATAATGATTAGTTAATCCATTAATGGTATTTATACAAGTAATTGGATACTACACATTTCAATTTTTTGTGAAATGAAAAATTTTACTTATATATACAGAATGTACAAATACAATGTAGTTTTATTGAAAATAATTTGTAAAAATGAAATTAGATCCTAACGTATTTAAAAAATAATTTTACCTCTTTGCAACAATTTCTAAACAAATTCAATTACGACAAACAAAAATATGAAAGAATAGTCCAATTTCTTGATTTGCGTTTGTTAATCTAATTCAGTCAAAGTAGTTATTAGATACAAATTGAGAAATTGATCAGACTCAAATAAGGACTTTATGCAAAAATTTCAATACAAATGCGGAGGCTTAAATTTATTGAATTTAAAATATAGAATAAAATATTTATGTACAAAACTAATGATATTAATTTAATGAATTAGTTGTTTTAATCGATCTCTACTGCTGTAAACACATAAGACACTCGATAAAAGTAGACCAGCTAAACCACCCTTCAAACATGTCTTCATTCCACCTATTTTAATGTATTCATTAAATTTCACATTTCAAACTTGAACTTTTGAAAACAATTCCCGTTAATGATGCTGCTGCAATTGTGTTTAATTCATCATCATTTCCTCTAGCTTTAGCTATTATAACGCCAAAGGCGCTGTACAAAAGAGCTAAAAATTAAAATAAATAAAAATATAAATTATCTAAAAGACCCAACCTACACTTCCATTATTATTTTTACAGTAAGGTTCCTTCTTCCCTGGCGGATCATAAATAAATTATATAAAAAAAATTTGTGTGTATTTGTGCACTATTAAAACATTTTCACATTGTTCTCAACGTTTAGATCAGATATTCTCAACCCTTTTTCGCTGTGGACCCAAAAAATATACATTACATCCAATATTCATAACATTTAATGTGTTACCGTTTATTTAAAAAACTCACTTGCTAATATAACTTTTCAAGGGTGATGCATCATCGATAATTTTATTTTCCGAAATTGAGCTCTTCGCGGTAAAAAATCAATTTTATTTTTTTATAACTTAAGTCTTCATATTCAAACCCCTTAATCAGAGATGGAAGGCATTTACTGTTCGAAGGCCGCAATAATATCCCCAAAAATTAATAAGGCCGTACATTTCTAAATAAAATTTAATCAAATAAAGTAGTGCTTCTCATGTATGATTAGTTACCCCAAAGGGTGAATACAAAAATTTTAAATGATGAATAATAAATAATAAATTTTTAGCATATTTTATTCAATTTACAAATCTACAATAATATCTAGCAGTAACAAAAAATTAACAAAATCTTATGAGGAAAAAATCCCATTTTACCAAAGTTTTAGATCAAAAATCACTCTATCTGATCCCAAAAGCAAAAACATCATTTTACAAACACTTAAGGAAAAAACCGCTTTTCCCAATATCTTTTAAATAATATAATAGTCTAAGTCAGGGGTTCCCAAACTCATTTTGCCTACCGCCCCCTTTTTAGCAATATATTTTCTCAACGCCCCCCTAAAAAAATTTTCGACTACGTCGTATATATATTTAAAAAGTTACTCATTATTTAATAATTAAAAAAAATATATTTATTACTGTCACTTTTTATATCATTGGATCCCAACCTTGTTATAAAAATATCCCCTTACAACCAAAAATCCATCAACGCTCCACTCTATCCATCTAAAATCGTTTTTTGGGTATACAGTGTTTTTATAATCGCCGCCTTAACTGAATTAATCGCCCACTTTGGGAATTCCTGCTCTACATTGTCATGAATTTTTATAAAAGTTAATTTTATTAACGGGTTCAAAGAGGCAGGTTCAAAAATAAATATTACTACTGTCTTTTCTCAATTATAAGCAGACCCCTGAAATACAAATTTTTAGTGAAATTTTTAACTAAATAAAATTTCAATATAAGCAGTTTCTGCTTGTATTCGAAAGAAAAAACTTTAAACAAAAAATAGACAACATATCAATTTATTTCTAAAAAATAACTTTTTTTATACAGTAGAATATCTAATTTATAAGTTTATACTAATTAGAAAAATACTTTTAATGTATTTTTTATATTTTTCAAGGGTCTGAATAGTTTAAATGTGACATTCAAAAATATATTATTTTTGAAATGCTCTATTTGGAAAAATGAAGCCCAGTTTTATAAAAATTTCGTCGAGACCGAAGAGGGACTCCGTACCGTAGTTTCGGTTCTGAACAGAGAAAACAAGGTATACAAATAATAGTATTATACGTGATTCTCATAGTTACCATTTTTCTATTTCGCAAAATTCTCCACGAAATAAGTAGAATGCTAAAATTATGTCAGGTTCCAACATTAGTGAACTAAAGAGAATACTGTAATTTAAATATATATAATTATATAGTGAATCTTCATTCATTTTAGATTGGGGCATTATAAACAGAAAGAGTCTGTAATATACAGGTACGTAATTTTTTTTACATTTAACATTAGTTAATTTTTTTATTACAGGATACCAGAGTATTTCAAATTAAACCCAGAAAGATTCGATACTGAACTTTCGTCTGATATTAATGTAGGCATTTATTATAAAAATGTCATGTAACGTAAATTTAATAAAAAACTAGAATTACAAGAAAGATGACATTGAAACAAATACAATTTACATACAATCAATTTTAAGTATATTTTGCATCGAATCAATCGACAAAGCTCTTGCTGTAAAAATTTTTATAAAAACAATTTCTCAAGATATTTTGTCATTAAAATCAGATAATGGTATGATATATTGTGTTCATTTTATTGACATTTTGTGAGTCAGAATGTATAACCTGGGTTTACGATAGTTCTAAATAGGACTCATAAAACAGTAAACCCAACCATTAGCAGTATTAGTATAATATTGTGCATATAAAATGTATCTAAAACAAATGACATTTAAAAAATGATAAATATTAAATTTTTTTGAAAAATTTGGTGGATTATAGATTATATTAGTTTGTCCACTTTAAACTAAAATAATTAAAAATTATTATTTTCAAATGTTTTCTATTTTCTGATTAAAATTTTTCATACCCTGGTTACCTTTTTTTCAATCTATCCACAGAAAATTATCAATAAGGATTGGAGAGTTACAGAATTGTAAAATTTGTAGATATATTAGTTTAAATAGATTATTGTGGCATTTGGATGAATGTCATTATCATTATTATCAAGTATGCATCTGTAACTCAAGTTAACGAATCTGTAATATTTAATATTTTTATAAACGTACATTTTATACATGATATCTAGATGTTGCCATTATTTTTACTGGAAAATCATTTAAATGAACCAATTCATTATAGAATGATTTCATGTCGTATTTTACCCCTTTGTATTCAAAAAAATGTACCAAATTACACGTATTTTCACACTATTACGAAATTTCATTTTTCATTTTTAGAATGATTAATAAAATTATGAAACCCGTGCGCTCATTGTGTCAAGATATTGTGCGAGAAGTTCGTGCTTACATGTCATATGAAATGATGAATATTGCTGGTTACGTTGGGTTGGTGTTATATTTATTCTACAAGCTAATTTTTCGTTTTGTTTTTTAACGGCCTTTTTTGATTAAAATATTACATTAAAATATAATTAATGTTTTTCCAAGATGGGTTGTTTTTTAATAGACTATTTAAAGAATGGTATTCATACTTGATAAATTTCATATTCCAATTAAAAAAATTAAAAAACCAGGAATTAGCGGGTATATTTAAAACTCTATTCCTAGTGTTGAAAATACCTGTACATTAATTCTGCCAGAATTAATAAATCATCTAATTAACGACGACACCGTTATGGTTAGTTTAATTTAATTATTAATATTAAATTTCAGGTAAAATCTGGAGCGTTAGAATCCATAGCAGCGATATGCCATGCATTGCCAGAATGTATTAACACTTAATAATTTAAAACTTAAAAAACTTTTTTTAGCATATAAACGTGATACCTTGTGGCCAGAATTAAAAATAATATTGAATCAAAGAAACAGCGATTTGTATATACCTATAATAAAGTACATTGGTTGGTTTTTCGAAGGATTTAAAGGTTTTTTAATGCAATGCGATTAAATTTCTAAATTTCTAGACATATTGTCAATAGAAGAATTGGAAGATATGGCACTGGGTTACATGAACATGATAAAATTGGGTTCATCGAATTATATGGAAAAAGACGGGAGAAAATATGTACATTATACAATTATATCAATCGTTTATTGATATTTTAGTCTATATCTCTTTTCTACGATGTTGGTGAAAATGTCGATTTAATTCGACTTCATGTGCCATTCGCATTGGATGTGATTTTGGTTTTTCTAGTTTTAATGAAAATTCTAGGCAATTATTCGAAGTATTGGACCAAAACAATTTGTTGAAAATTATTTAGACATGATTATTTTTGTATACAAAGATCCTAATATCAGAGTAAAATATGAATTGGCAAGAAATATGCATCTGGTAATAATTGATTTCAATAATACATATAATATCCTATATAATTATCCTAGATTATTCAAAGTTTAGGAGAGGAATGCTTAAGTCTTAAAGAAATTGTATGCTCTCTACTTTCTCATTCGGTAAATTTATTTCGAATAAAATTACAAATGTATATAAACATTTCAGATTGTAAAATATGCTTTTGTCGATTCCATTGATGATATATTTTGTACCTTTTATAAACATTTATCCAGAAAGGTTTGTAAACAATGTTTACTAAACATAATAATACTTTATGATATATAAAAAAATAGAACAACCAACTGGTAATAGAAAACATCATGATTGATTTGTTAAATTCTCTAATACATAAACCCAAAAGTAAAGATTCTCAAATGATACCCTGGAGATTACAAATTAAGATATATAAATCTATTGGATTCTTTTACAGATATTTTGATAGCAATACCATTAATAAATACCTTTTCATCTACATTTTAAAAAAAATTGAAACTTCCGTTTGAAGTATATTAAAAAAAAGTTAATTTTTATTTTAGCGTGAAATGCCTTTAATTGAAGCTTTAATAATATCATTCTGGAGATTGGTACGCTATGGAAATTTAAGAAACCGAATTAGATTTGATATAATACAATGCCTTATAAATAGTATTTGATATTTTTATAAACTTAAATGTGTATTAATTAATTTTGCAGAATTTGCCTTCAAAAAAAGCATTCATTATGCAAAAATTTTTATTACATTTGCAGATATATGTCTGAATCAGTTTTCTCTACATTTTTTTAAACAATACATTTTCCCGACATGTCTTCAAATGCTTGAAGATACACGCGTAGCTGTTCATTACGAATTAATCAAGTTGTTACCAAAACTTATTGATATTTTTATTATGCCGAGGGATAAATTTTTAATTGCAAATTTTCAATTTGTTATCAAAAAATTTCTAATATATTACAAATCCGAACGAGTTAACCAATGCTTAATTAACGTAATTCGTTAGATTTACAGTTTATAATTTATTTTTAGCTTAATAATTTACTTCAAAATAAAAGTAATCCTGAAATGGTAATTTTTAAATATCGGGTTATTATAAACAATTAATCCATTATTCTAAATAAGTGGTTCTTAAACTTTTTTGTTTCACGCAAGCCCTAATCTCATTTTTTTACCATTATCTATGTAACTTTGAACATGTGTTTGTATAAAAGATACAAAATTAAGTTTTAGAATTTTTTTAAAAAAATTCCAAGGAAGGTTTTTTCTACGTGATGTTAATTAAAATGTTTAAATAATTAAATCTAAGAAATAGCGGACCGAATTAAAGCATTGTAAATTACAAATTACATTCAATTGTGTTATAAGTTATAAGGCTTATAATTTATAACAAGGTTTTGAGTGTGAAGTTGTAACTTTCTAAGGTTGTGCTTTACGACAATATTAATGATTTTTTATGCGTCCCAGAATTTATGATTTTTGAAATTCTAGGACTCATTTTATTTAACAAAAATGGGTAATTATGGTTTTTGACCCTGAAAGACTCAATGTTAATGAAATTTGCGATAAAAACAAAAATTAATCTAGTTATAAATTCTTTATCTCGCAAACTTTTTCAGAATCCCAAGAATGGCGAGTTATAGAGAGAATAATGTTTTTAATATTTAATGCAGTATTCGAGTGTTTTTCGAAGTGGGGTTCATTAGAAATTGTCAGTTTTTTAAACAATGATTTACAAAATAATTATATTATAAAATATTTCAAACGAAATCAAAATTTCATTCAAGCAAACACAAAATGTTTATAAACAATAAAATTACTGGTTTAGTTACGGTTCATACCCCAGAATATATTCAAATTTACTTCTACAATGTGTTAACAATTTAATTTAATTAGATAATAGATTTACCAGTTTTAAACCTATGGCCTAACCAAATGAATGTTACTTGTAAATATTAAAAATATTACCTGTATACAAAATATTAAAATGGCGCCAATACAATATTAACAAAATAATTATGTAAAGTATTTAGAATGATGCCCAAAAAAAATCAAAAATTATGGAAATGGAAGAAAATTTACTCTTTCAATCTATACATACACTTGGATAAATGTATTAGCTTATAATTAAACACATTGCATCAAAAATTATAAAATAAAAATTACTTTTTCCATGTTTGAAAAATTAAAATAATTTGATTGTAGTGACGGAAATTGATAAATCAATAAAACATGATAAAATTGAAATGGTATTTTACGTCAATTCAAATTTTCGTATAGCACATTCGATATATTTTTTAAAAAAACATTAACTATTTTGAGTCGATAAATGTGATAATTTAGCTAAATTTTAAAAAAATGATCAACGATTTACTTATATATTAAATGTTTTGAGGTAGATCCGTTCAGATAAAAAAAGTTAGTCTATCAATTTTCTTGTACGAAAATATTTTTTAAGGTACATTGCTTGCCATACAGCTAATCCAATAACACATACAATTGAAAATATGCTTAAATAAAGAATTCTTGAATGAGTGGATTCTAAAAAAATGTAAAAAAATAAAATCCAATACACACCGTTTGTTTGGTTCATTTTTCTTTCTTGTACAGCTAATTCGTCAAAGTTTTTGACAATTTCTTTGGATAAGTCTTGAACCATTTTCAATTTCACATCTAATGGTTTCAATTTTTCCAATTCGGCCATCTACAAATAATAAATAATAATTTTATCAAGAATAAAATGTACTTCTTTGTAGTCTTTAGCTTCAGAGCCAAATTTAATGTCCAAAAAAACAGTTCGCTTTTGTAGAGTTCCTAGAATAAATTATTTTTAAATGATAATTAATTACCTGAAAAGGATTTAAAGCAGACTTTAAAAATGTCAAAATCATCAGTGGAAAAGGAAAATTCACCATTATCTTTATTTTTTTGAGAATATAAAGTAGAATGTTTACTATCGTATATCTACAATTTAAAAATACAATTGGGTAAAAAATCAATATTAATTTTGATTTATAAATTGTATTTAAAAAATACCGAAACATGTAATTGACCACCAGGCTGTGAAGACACTTTGTATTGACCCTTTACTAATATATCTTTATTCACTTCATCGCCAATGCATCTCTCTTTACCGGATTCAATGTCAAATTTTATACAAAAAATTTTTAAGTATAAAAGATTCAAAATCAAAATTGGAATATACACATTCATTTCTATTTTTTTCTTCAACAAAGTTTTTATTACGTGTCCATTCACATGACAGCCATTGTAATAAATTAACAGTTGTTTATATTTTTTTAATCAATAGAAGAAATTAAGTAAAAGATTTTTTAATTGAAATAAAATAGTACATATTTACATTTTAAACTTTCAAGTGTGAAGGTGTGGAAAATATATAAAAAATATCACATTTCATGCTGTACTTAAATCAAGATTAAAATTATATTTAATTTTTTTAAATCAATCAAAATAATATTTTTGATTAAATTTTTCAACATTTACAAATAAATGAATTGCCAAACCCAATTTACAATTTTGAAATATTGAAATTTAACATATGTAAAATTTTGATTTTTTAATTACAATAAAAAAATTAATATTTTTTCTTTTTTTTTAATTTTTCGTATCGAATAGTATCAAATTCTAATTGAGATATATGATTGACTCTTTGTTGGATTTCTTTAGGAATTTTATAAAATGGGTCGGAATATTTGTAAGATTTGATAATTACAGTTTTTTTTGAATTATTTTTGAATTTTTCAAATTTTAATGACTTTGAATTTGCATTTGTCGGTAAATTAATTTTTTCATTAGTGTATGTTTGGTTTATTTTGGGTAATGTAGAAATTTTACTAGATGATTCTCGATTATTTACATTGTTTGATAATTTAATCATTTTTGGTAATTTTTCTCTCTCCGTTTTTAATTGCAGCAGTTTGTCTAAAATAATTTTGATATTTAAATTTTTTTTATATGTTATGTCAGCCACTGATTTATATAAAATGATATGACGTAGACGTTGATTATAAGATAATTTGTGTCATTAACATGGAATAAATGTGATTATAACATACGTTTAATTAAAAAATGAAATTAAATATACTTTTAAAAAAATCTTGGACCGATAAAATTCAACGACGGGTTAGATTAGGCCTTTGTTGTATGGTAGTGATCACTAACCGACATCAACAAAAAAATTAAACATTACATTAATTGTTTCATTATAATAATCTTTTTGTAAATTTAATTTTTTTGTATCGTTAAAATCTTTCAATGCTAAGGATTAGTTTTTATTTTTTATTTGTTTTTTGACATGATAAATCAATGTACATTGAAAAAATAACTATTTAAATAATTCAAAATATGTTACCCTTCAAACTTATGTATTAATAAATATAATGTACTATTTTTATCTGAATCATCTTCGTTTGGTTCATTCATGTTGCTTTCATAGTTGTTTATGGTGCTATTTGGATCTAGAAGAATTTTAATATTATTAGAATAAATTGATAATAAATAAGTAAAGAATTTTATTGTTAAATTTAACGCCTTGAACAAATATAAACGAACAAGACAAGTCATTTTCATATATAAATTTTCCTACTTATAAAATTTAAAATTAGCGATTTAAAATAATTAGGCTTTTCAGTGGTAATAAATCGTACAAATTGGTTATTTATAGTAAAATCAGTCATTTCAATCAAGTAAGAGTGTTTGAGAACAATGGTTTTCCAATTTTTGAAATATCCCATTAAATGGTGCTTATCTTTGTGAATTTCGACAATTTACATTTTATAATTTATCGATACTCTTATTGATTTCACTGTACTAAGTATAGTTTACTTGAATTTTATTTTCAATTTATAAATACAAATAAAAAATTAAGTTTACCCTTCGAAAGAATGTTCGAATTAAAATCTGGACTCGGAAAAACTTGAATATGGTTATTGTAGTTGTGATTGTTATATTTGTTTATTAAACTATTATACGTTGAAACAATTTTTCTTTTTTTGAGAAAAGATAAATTGATATATTCACAAGTTGAATTGATACTGGAACTGAAATTTGATTTAAAAATATTTTTGTTCGTGTCGTTATTTTTGAGTTGTTTATATTTTTGATTTATCAATTTTTCGCAAATTTCAGTGTTTGATCTTTTACATTTAAAGTTATTATTTTGTTTCCGTTCACTAGGTGCAACAAATTCTGACGCATATTTTCTGCCGTACGTTTGAGCAATTTTGTTTGTAATGCTTTGCTTGATTTCACAGAAATTTACACACTTTTCATCCAATTGTTTCCAAATATCATTCATCTTTCTTTGATTTACATTTTGGTGCGTTTCAATTTTTTTAAAATTTCCTAATTTTTTGCGGGTGTTATTATGCAGATTATAATTTGTCAATGTGTTGCTAAACTTTTACATATAACCAAATTAATTTTAATTTAAATAAAAAATTTAACCAGGAATTGTCTGCAATTCTTATAGGTATTAACCACGGGTAATTATGAGAAACTATACTTATAGGAATACTCTTTAACTTTTTGGTACACAACATTTATTTATTTTTTCAATTATGTAATTTTATGGCAATTTAAGCTAAAACTAAAACTAATTGTACAATTGTATTGTGCTACTATAAACAAAACGCATTATTTCCACTATTTATGCAATGTAAGCTTTATACAATTTACCTATTAATAAATTTTTTAATTTATCACTTAATTTTATATGACAATGGATACAATGACAAATGTTCATTTCTATATCTGATTACTCATTAATACAATGTAATACTATAAACAATTTTTATTGCAAGTTTTGTACAGTTCCCCATTTTTTTTAGGGTGCACGTGTTTGGAACATTAATAATAATATTATTTATAATTGATAGTGTATATTCATATCTTTTCTCATTTTTTATTTTTTCAAATAATTGATTGTAATTTTTATTAAAATCTCGAAACATCAAAATGATACTTTAAATTATTACAATGTATGACTTGTTAACATGTTTACTAATATTAATGACTTACAAACTAAACCAAAGTGGTACCATGAGATTAGTAAAAAAATTAATTTAAAATTTAACAATTACATTAATGACTTTGCAATCTATGCGACTTATTCGTTACTATAGAATATAAATAAACAAGGACATGTACCAGGTACAATGTACCTATCTAGATTTTCCAAATATTACCTACAATTGATGCAACATGATTTGTTTTTGAATATCAATAAAAAGGAATCGTATGGTAAAAACAAATCAATACTGACGTCAATATATTTCATGAGTCACGTTTACTATTTTCTATCATTTTGAAACATTTAAACTTTCAAAAATGCCGTAAAAATTTTAAACTGAATATATAATAATGCAAATATAAATCAGATTTGATTGAATAAATAATATTAATGACATGTCATACGTGGTACTATAATTATAATATATTAATTACAATTTTTTATGTATTGGCAATCGATAAGTATATCCATTAATAATAATCATGTTGATTGCATAGAGTAGGATTACTCAATTTGAATTTTTAAACAATGATACATTTGGATTGTACTTAACGTACAGTTTAATATATTAACAATCATTTTAATTTTAAAGTTTTATAATTATTATAATAGGTCAAAAACAATTACATTTTTAAACTGTGAAAGGTTTTAATGTATATTATAAATAAAGCTGTTTTATTAATTGTTTTATGAATTCATTTTTTTTAGTTTACGTTGATATTATTAATAAGATCTCATTAATATAATACCTTTTAATTATATTTAATGTGGTTTTTTTTGTTTTTCACTTTTTATTTTTCAATATTCAATACTACCTAAATTCATTTTTTTTAATTTATGTATTGTACTTAAATATCATTGTAGTTCATTTAGTGATATGTTTAAGTTTTTATTTACAAATTTGTTAATACTGTGTAGTATTGTTTAGAAATTTGGGTAGGTTTAAATAATTTAATTATTTTATATTGAATTGAATTTTCAAAAAAAAACAAATAACAAAAAACAAAATTGAATAGAATATATAGTCAAGTCTCTAGTATTCGATAAAATCGGAATTGAACCTTTTTTTTTACATTTTGTGTGAATAATATAATATAGAATCTAGGAAAATGCTAACATTTAGTATATCCTTATTATACAAAGCAAAATAATTAAAAATGTATATCTGTTTATTTAAGAAAGTTGTTTCAGTTTGATAAAGTGACGTCTTCACGGTCAAAAAAGCACATTAATATTAATTTTTTTTAAATAATTAACGGTCGTACACTTAAAAACAAAATTTTTCTAATACAGCTTATTCCAGTTGATATAAATACAACATTTCAACCCCAGAAATCTACATATTCCCGGTGAAAAATAATTTTTAATATATTACACTTTCCAACATTAAAAATGCACCATTTCAAAAAATATGTAATAATTTAATTTATATAATTTAATATTAATTTTAATATCTTAAAATTCTATATATTTTTATAGATCAGATTAAGAGATAGAGAAAATTAAATTCTTGAATATAACACTACACCAGGGTTTCCAAACCTTTTCGAAGCTATAGCCCTTTTAAATTTTTTTCTATAGCCATTATAATGTTGTTTACAAATAATTAATGATGATTAAAAATACAGAATTTTACCAATTTTAAATGTTTTCGAGTCGTCTGTATACTCCACGAATTTATAATTGACGCAAGATAGAAATAATTAAATAAAAACACAAATAATTATTTATTATAAAAAAATAAAGAAAATTTAACGAAAAAAACACTACGTGAATTTTTTTTGCAAAAATTAATAAAATTAAATAAATTTGATTTGTGAGTTAAATTTTTTTGTTTTTATAGGTTAAAAAAAATCGCCTTAATCATGTATCATACATGTATAACTTGATATAATTACTTTATTGACAAGTTAACAAATTTTTATTTTTTATACCGATAATCAATGTGTTCATTTTGATAAAATGAAATTATTATTTCCAGTCGCAGCACGAATTACATTTTCGTAATTGGAAATACGTTCCTTCATGAGATCTTTACAAGGCCCCATTAATCTTTCAAATGCTTTTATATCGAGGATTGCAAGCACGACATCTGTTTTGGCTCTTGCACTGGCAGCTCTTCTAATTTAAATGTACATTAATGCAACTAATTATTTACGCTTGTGATGTCAATAAAGCTAATTCTCCTAAAATTATGTATAAACTTAAATATTGAAAAAATAGCTACCAAAATAGTCATTTTTTTCACATACTGTTAATGGTAATTCCTTTTCGTCCTAAAAAAATAAATTTTAATATTATAAAAAAATACGCAAAGTCTATAAATTTCAACTTGACCAGATTCCACAAAAAACATTGATGTTCCGTTTTCTCCTTGTTTAATTATTTCATTCTAAAATGCGATTACAATTGATACCTAATTTTTACGCCTTGTTTAAATTCAACTGATCTAAGGGCATCCGAAATTTGCATCAATTCAATTTCCTACAAGATTGTAAATTAATTTACAAAAAAGTACGTTTAGTTGTTTTAGAAAAGTAACTTTTGATAGTAATTTCTGGTAATTTTTAGATCGTTCCCAGCAACTTTTTAAGACAATTGTTCTGAATGTTATTCTATCCTAACAAAATGAAAAAAATTAGATATTTAATACCAATGCAAACAAAACACCGTTGGTTTTGGCGACAATTGTTGCTGCTCTGGGTTTGTTGTACATGAGGGCTAGTTCTCCAAACGATCCTTTACTGTCGTAAGACCCAACAACTATTTTATCATTATTTTCGCTCTTTAATACTTCGTATCGACCACTGAATGTATCAAATTACACAATCGTATAAATAGATAACCTGTAAATAACATAAAAATTATCTCCTGCCTCTCCCTGTTCAATCACTGTATCACCAGCATTTACCTTTAAATGTAATTAAGTAAATTTATAGTACCTTTTTTTCAAACATGGCACTGACTATTGTTTTTTTTTCATCCTAAGGTCATACAAAATATTTTATCCAATTGTTAATAAATATACCGTATTCAAGCATTTGAAAAGCAATATGTTCCTTATTGTATCCAAAATTTGTTGACGTTGATAGTCATTTTTTTCATGATAAACTGGCTAGGTTTTTTATTTAGGGAATATCGTATGGAGTTTTACTTACGTTTAATAATTATTAAAACAATTATAATTGTTATTAACTTAATAATAATGTATGAGTATCTACTTAAATTCAACTTTAGGGTATTTTCTTCACTTTAGGGTTGGACGGTATTAAATAAATATTTAAAAAATTTTATTCATTCGTATTATAAATTATTGTTTAATAATTTGGCACACCAAAAATCACAAAATTTTCTTAAATCTTCGTGTATTTATTTTTTTTGGGACGTTAAAGTATTATTAGTTGAATATATAAATATGATAAAAAAATTAATAAAATTAAGTGACTACTTGTTAAATTATTAATGTTTGCATAAAAACTTGGAACGCAGTACATACCTTTCACATTAGCTTAAAATATAAGCAGATGATAAGATAAATAAATTACTACAAAATCATTATTGGCAAAACTTTCAGGATCAATTCCTTCCGCGCTAACTAAAAAAATAAATATATTAAATGAATTCCTACTAGCAGTCCGTCTCCTGGTTAAGTAAATTTTATTAATATTATCGTCACTAGCCTGCGCCATTGAAATTTAAAAATACGAACAAAAAAATAAATGAAAGTAAATAATTTACTCGAGCCACGTCTATTCTTCAAATAAGCTTGATTTACTAAATAAATAAAAGATGTTGCGATTGTTACGCTTTATATTAAGTCGCATACCCATTTCTTGTGTATATACAATTTTTTTTTCTTTACGTTTGTTTTTACTATTGTTAAATAGAATTGTGGAATATATGTTAGTTGCGAAATCTATATAAGTACAATCAGCGTTACATTTGCTCCATATATTTTTGATCGCCACAGTAGCTTTATAATTATAATGTAGATGTATAAAAGGAGTAGTTCTCATAAAATCACAAATAAATCAATACGCTACTTACATGATACAAGTAAATTATACAATAATTTAACAACAGACTTTAGAAATGATAAATATACTATCATGCATAATATATAAAACCCTTATATTAGAGCTTAGGTACAAACGAAACATACATTGGGTAAGTTTTAATTTATATAATAAATAATTTTACACATTTAAGAGCCTTACAAAAATTAAACTAATTAATATCCAGTTTGAGAATGATAGACCCGGTTCCACATATAACTACGCTAATGCTTTCTCTATAAAAATTAAACTATACATCGAAACAATAATCTTACCCGTCGTAATAACTGCTCATATTGGTGCAAGCTAGAGAATTATTTATTGCAATTCTCTTTCCTTCGATTAGCTAATAATAATATTAGCATAATAATAAATAATGTAAACTGTTTCAAATTTGGGGGTAATATTAAATTTCCAATAAGTTAAGTTGCAAGTTTGGCTTAAAACCATAACATAAATTGTATCATCAATTTTCAACACATTCAAATCTAAATTTTAAATAATCAATTCAAAATTGTAACTATATATCATTTTAAAATTACAGTCAGTCCTCTCAATACCAACGTTTTGGTATTTCTATATTTATGGCGGTCTTGAGAGGCCTGATTGCAGTTAACACTAGTCTATACAATATAATTAGATATTAAAAATCAATATTTATACAGACTCGTCCATATGTTTTATGCACTTAGTAAAATCGCCGCAATCTGTATAAAATTTTCAATTATATAATTTTTTAAGTGGCTAACGTACTAAATAACACAAATTCCATTCCTTAAAAAATAGTTTTGGTTACGACGATACATTAAATTTACATACATAATTTAGATACATAACAATATTTACTCTTTCAAATATTTTGAGCACTTTCACTTTCATTACTTTTAAAAACTTATTTTTTGCAATATAGGTAATTAATATTATTCTTCTATGAAATTTCAATTAGATGCGTCAAATAAATATTCAGAAGCGCGAATTGTTGGTCACTTATTTCAATAGAGGGTATACCCCACTAAAAATTGCTAGAGAGCTTTCCGTCTTCAGGCACACAGTTCAATAAATAATCAAAAAGGTCTACATCTAATTAATCGACCTAAAAAAGGGAGACCAAGAAAAATGTCAGTCAGGGAGGATTGTTTATTACAAATTAAAGGAAAATCAAACCCTTTCTTGACTGCTAATCAGCTGCAAAATTGGATACCATCGGGTTCAAAAGTTAGTCTCGGTACTGTTAAACGTTTTCTAAGACGTAGCGGTTTATTTGGACGCATTGCAGTGAAAAACTCTTATCTGAAAACCTTGAACAAGAGAAAAATATTGAACTGGTTCCAAAACCGTCGAGACTGGTCTGAGCATAATTGGGATTTTGTATTATTAGTACAATAATAATAATTTCGTTTATAGCGATAAAACTAAGATAAATCTAAACTCTAGAGCCAGGAAGTATATAAGACGGCGAAAAAATACTAGATATAGATTGTCACATGTCCACGCCACTGTCAAATTTTCTCCAAGTATTATGGTTTGGGTGCGATTATGCAGGACGGAAAGAGAGTGCTTGTTCAAGGCTTTAGTCGCGTTTATTGTAATATTTTAAAACGTTATATGTGTGAAATGCATAAGACAATATATATTCTACAAGATGGTGCTTCGTCTCATACATCACGATTTACAAGCCAATGGATACAAACTCAGCATCTAAATATGCTACCAAATTGGACGTCACAGAATCTAGATTTGAATATAATCGAAAATCTTTGGAGTGAATTGAAGAAAAGGTGCATCAACGATGTCCTCAAAATTTAAAGTCACTATAAAGATTAACAAATGAAGAATTTTATAAAATACCTAACGATTATATCAAAAAACTTAATGAGTTTATTCCGAGATTAGATGACATATTTTCATTAAATGGCAGAAATATCAAGTACTGACATAATTAAACATTTTTAAATTAAATTTATTTAATTATGACGCTTAATTATACAATTAATCACGGGTGCTCAAAACATATGAACGACTAAAATTATTACAATTTAATAATATCATCGTTCTCATATCTAATAATTATCTAACAGTCTTCAAATTTAATTAATAATTTCCGATAATATTTATATTCCATGAAATATAAAATAAATAAATCAAAAACACTTATTAATAAAATAATTAACGATTTTATAAGGTGCTCAAAACATATGGACGGGTCTGTAATAATTATTATAATTATTAGTTATAGTTCAACTAATGTAGAACTGTCACTCATTTACATTTTACAACAACACTATAATAATCTAAATAACCGAATATACATATATGTATAATGTATATAGTGGGCGCGTAATTGACAAGTCAGTGAATCATTGAATAATATATTCAATATCGAAAGAATTACATTACAATTACATTACTTATGAAACAGTGTAGGAGAGTTCAATATTTGTTTAAAAACTCTGGTTTCCTCAACGTTTTTTATGATAGGAAGCTTCAAAAAATAACCTAATTGTCAAAAATTTTTTGGGCTAACATAACTTTCAAATAAATTTAAATTTAATATTTCAATTTGATTGAAATTAAACAGTTCAATCAAAAAAAAATTATTATTAATTCAGTGAAAATTTTTTAGTAAAAAATAGTTTCCTAATAGATTATAAATCGAGAGATTGTATTGTCGAAAGTTAAGTTGAGTTAATTATAATATTAAGTTTATATAATTAATGATATCACTGAATATGACAATTCTTGCATATTATCTTAATATTAGGTATGACATGAAAATCCTTTACTTATATAAAATTGAATTTCTCTGTAAGTGTGTTATCGTTTAATTAAAACATTAAGAGTCTAAAACTATAATTAAAATACCAAATTTCATTTTCAGAATTTGAGTCCTGGTGGGTAAAAATCTGAAATAACCCTTTTTTTAATCCTTACTTATATAAAGTAAAATGGTTAAAAATGTAGGTCTGTTTATATATTTAAGAAAGTAAGAAGAGTCGAGTTTTACAAATATCATATTTTTTTAACAGTTTTATATACAGTATTACACTTGCGATATAACAAGTCATTCTAATTTTATATTATTTATATGACATAGATTGATATAGTATTATTATTTGAATGCCAAAATTTCCTAAAAGTCGATCTGAAAAGATATCAATTTGAAGTTTATATTTTTGTAATTAGAAAATTTTTATAGGTTAATAAAAAACCGCCCTAATTATAATATATTGGTTGATAATTATCAAATCAATAATCATCCTATAATTTCAAAAAAAAAGTTGTATTGAATGTCAACATTTCTAATAAAGAATTATGGGTGGAAATATATATAATTGATTCCTTCAGATTTTTTTTCATTGCTACGCAATTTTTCATTCTCAACTTCTCATTTTGAAAACATTTTGTTTAAAATTAAAACTACATCAACGAATTAGTAAAAGTACAATTTTGTTATTATCATTTTTATATTTATTACAATGCTTTTCAATTATAAAATTCATCTGAAATATGTTTCTAAAGTGCTGATTCCGTTAATTATTATTGATATTTTTTACTTATCGAAAGCAGATACTGAATATATAGGTTTATTTACAATTTTATTTTTTCTGTAATTTAAGCTATTTATGACAATTGTTAGGATTGTATTGTTTTTACTTTATTTTTAACAATATAAACTTAAAATTTCTTATAAATTAAAAAAGTCGCATCACCAAATTGTTTTTAAAAGTATTTTCACAAATGTGAACAAAATAAAATGAAGTCAAAAATTTTATATAAATTTAATTTGATTTGAATTGACCATGGTGAAATAAGTTTGGGCATCACTTCTTCACCAGAAATTCATGATAGAAGAAAATACTATAGAACACAGGTATTTACATTTATTCTGGGATTCATGTTTTTTATGAGGATTTTTTAGGGTTTTAATTATAATTTGATTGTTTTTAAGATAATACACTCATTGTCTCATAAATTAAAAATCGCCATCGACAGAGCTAGCTGATGTTTGTACAAAGTACATAACGGTCATTTAATGTAATTATAAAAATAAAATTAATTGCAATAAAAACCTATGAGAGCATCGACACCAATTCTACATTCGTAAATACATTCATAATTGTCACAAAGTATTTTATATACTAACAATGTTCCACAATCCGAAACTTGAAATAGAGTATTTTCTAAAATAATAAAAAGTAATAGTAATTAATTTGACGGATAATAAAAGAAATAGCACTTTATTTGAAATTGAAATAAATTAAGATAAGATTACTAATTGCCCATTATAATGCGTAAAATTAAAAAATTAGTTTATTTTTGACAAATACATTATTGCAGAGTTGCCAAATATTGGGATTTTATCCCAAAGCCTAGACGACCATTAAATTATTATTTTAAAAATCCCACTTTTATCCCACCATTAATAAAATTTAATAAAAAATACAATTTCAAGCCCTTTATTTAAAAATCTCTTCTTACGATTTTACAAAAAACTTTTAAATCCAATCCAGAAAAAATCGAATTTTACCAACCTTTAAGGTTTACTCCTTAAGTTAAGGTAAAAACTCTTTTCCTACATTTTTTTAAAAACTTTCAAACCTTACGAGAAAAAACTCTTAATCCAACCTCAAAATAAAAACCAAAAATTTTAGCAACCATGAAGGAAAATTACCTATTTTTCCGAGTACATTAGTACTTAATTATAAATATTAAAAATTTGTGAGTCACAAGCTTTGTTGTGTTCAGTTTACATTTTACACACTAGACATTTATATATTGAAAAAATTTTGCTGGTACAAGAAA
Organism: Intoshia linei; assembly: GCA_001642005.1. Taxonomy (NCBI): domain Eukaryota; kingdom Metazoa; phylum Orthonectida; family Rhopaluridae; genus Intoshia; species Intoshia linei. Next base: position 7,713 of record LWCA01000441.1, on the reverse strand, counting down.
ATTCCATTAATTTTTTTAATATCATATAATTTATAAAAGCTGCTCAAAATTATTTCTAAGATATAAAAAACTTCACATTAAATAAATTAGTGTTGACAATAAATAAATCAAAATTACCAAAATTATATAACCCATCTTTTAAAAGATGAAAAGATTTTCTAATATTTTTTTTTTCAAAATTGAACGTACGAATTTGATAATCGAAAGAAAAATGAGTATCGTGGATTGTTAGATTGTTGATGCTCATTATTTTATGAGACTCTAGAGAGGTAATATTGACATTGATATCATTTTCGTTGTTGATACATATATCGGTGATAAAATTTGATTCAATTTTTACTGTTTCCTTAACAAAAGGAATTATTTTAAAATTATTTAAAGAAATTTGTAAAAGATAAAAGCTTAACGACCCATCTGAAAGAGCGCAAGCTACAAAAATATTGGGTTGTATATGGATGGCTCTTATATGAAGTATCGTCACATTAATTTTAGAACTTGAAATTTTTGAATTATTCATACAGGATTGGACGAAATATTTCATATTGTTTCTAAATAAAATTTTTGGTGATTCCAATTTTAACATTGAAAAGACAAAAAAATTTAATTCACATTGTCCGCCTCCAGCTATTAATAGGAATAAGTTTTGAATGTCAATCAGGGTAATATCTTTTACAGAAGATGAAAAGTCCTGTAAAGTACACATAATATTTAATTTTTTGTTGGAAATGTAGGATATTTTTAATGAACAATCTTCACTGCATGTAAATAGAACCATGTATTTTTTAGTATCAAAATTAAACTTGTGAATAATGGAACGATTTATTTGTTTCCCGTGAAGCATGTTAGCGGTAAAGTGTATTAATGGATATATTGGTTCTCTTTTATATTTGATGATACCACCTCTTGAAGTATAATATGCAAATGTTTTGATAGTATCTTCAAGGTAAAGTTTGAAAACCCTTACACCGTGTCCTCCACCGCATACCATATCATATTGTACATCAAAATTAGAATGGTTTAATAATATCATTCTATTCGCCTTAAAACCAAGGATAAATAATTCATTTTCACATAAAAACAATTTTTCAATCCAATTCATTAATTTTATTCGATAGCGCATAACTATTTTAAATACATAATCGACCCGGTCTGTTGAATATGAATATTCAACAAGATACCCATCTCGCCCACAACTAAACAACCGATTAAATCGGTTATCCTGTATTATATCCATCACAGATTCATTATTATGACATTTTAAAATTTTTTTGAAATTTTCATTTTCACAATATATAAATAATCTACGCATTTCAATAGTCCCGTTTCTAAAACCAATCATAACAAACCTACAGTAAAAATCGACAAATACAACTGTAATCTTTGATTTGTATAATTTGATTAATGGAACAAGGTAGACAACATTTAATTCTAAATTTTTCTGATCCAATGAAAGAATGGATAAATTGATAGAATCTACAAAACCAATTAAATTGGGAAATATATTTTGATTTAACTTCCACATTTTGGATATGTGAAAACTATTAAATAAATTATGTTGAGTATTCAATTCCGTAACTTTAAAATCCACATCTATGACATAAAATGTAATATGTAATCCATTACATACCATAAAAAGACAAAAAAAGTCCCAAGAAATTGAACAAATGTTTACTTTGTTATCATTATTCCTGTAACTTTGTGGGATTTGAATTTTTTTATAGTTGTTGTAAAAATAGTGAATAAAATTCAACTCAAAAATTAGAGCACCCTCTTGGAACAATGACATTGATAGTGCTTTCAATTTTCTTGGTTCAGTTTGAAAATTTTCTAGCAAAAGATTGATATTTTGCTTTTTGATATCATCAATTAACACACTAGAAAAAGAATTTTCAGAGCCTATAAAAATTTTTTCATTAAATATTTTGATTGATAGTATATTCGTTATTTGATGAAACGCAATTTTACCCATAAATTGACCAACATAATCAGACAAAATAACTTGACCATCTTGTCCACTTGTGGCTATAACTTTAGCACCATTTTCATAGTCAATACACCAAGGCCTAGCAGTATGCGAAATTTTTCTAGAAATCAGTTTCGGGTGTTTTGGAATTGATAAATCGTAAATGGAAAGAGCCCAATCATCAGAAATTATAAAAGCTAAATTAGAATTAAAATCAATTTTACAACAAGTAATCATCGACATGTTGTCCATTTCAAATAAAACGGATTGGAAATCAACATCTGAATAATCTCTAAAATATAATTTTACATGGCCCATCATAGAGGTACATAAAATGTAAGCTTTTTTTTCTATAACCATAGTTGAACTAGAAATTAGAAATTGATAATCGTCAAGCTCCATAGAGCTAGATTTTTTGAAATCCGAAATTAACAGTACGTGTAATTTGAAATCATTACAAAAAATGTACATTTTATCGAAAAAGCTAAAATTTAAACTTGATATTTTGGATTCAAAATAAATACGTTGAAAACAAATTGCTTCATTTGGTTCAACAAAAAAATTTTCAGCAATTTTCCCAACAAGTAATTCATAATAGGCAATAATTGCTACCACTCTGTATTTGATTTGTTCATGTTTTTCATTTGTTAGACTTTTTGATATTTCAATTTTTTTTATATTTCTTTGAGTCGAAATATTTACATCTTGAAGAGTTTCATTGGTGTTTAAATTGTATGCTTTCAGTATCTTATTAGACCCCAAAAATAAAATATTTCCACAACAATTTATTGCATTAATGGGTGTTTTATCAAATATTGTTAAATTTTTCATTTTGAGGCTACATATTTTTTAAAAATAATTAAATACCAGGTAATATTTATTATGAGCGATAAATAGACTTAATAAAAAAAGTAAAAATATTAATATTTTTATGCCAAATGTAATCCAATACATTAATAAAAATAAACATACTGCAGTGTGCACTGCACACGTTGGATTTATAATTCATATACACTACGAGACTGAAAAATAAATTAATAAAATTTAATATAAAATAAAAATATATTGATTTTAAAAATCAAAATCATGACTACCTTATAGTTATTTTGTATTGATTTAATTTTAGAGTTTTAGTTTAGATTGAAATATGTCTGAAGAAGAAAAAGCTGATGAATTAGTTCACCTTGGAGAAAAAAAGGCTAAATCAATATCAGGTTTTTTTGGATCTATTTTCAAGTAAACCTTCATTTTTTGTCTGCTAAATATATTCATAGGTCCAGCGGAAATGTAAATTTGGAAGATGCGTGTGATATATTGATAAAAGCTGCCAATCTGTATAAAATGGCTAAATGCTGGGACAGTTGAAGCATAAATGTATATATTCAAGTGTATTTAGAGGCTGCAACAACCTATGAAAAAATTGGTACTCTTAGAGAAAAACTAGATGTTAAACATGAAGCTGCTACTGCATATGTTGATGCTGCCAATGCTTATAAAAAAGTAAACGTAAATGGTAAAATTATAACATACATCTTGAATGGGAATGACTAAGTCACAATGAACTAATCGTCTTGGATCAATTTTTATTGACTAACTTATGAATTTTTGGATCCATTCGGTGTTGTCAATGTGTGATTAAATTAATAATATTCATTTTTAAATTCAAGCGTTTAGGGGCAATATTATCATATAATAAAGCAATCGAAATTTATACTCATATGGTAAAAACAGTCTATATTTGTCTAATTTTTTACAGGGTCGTTTTGTTGTTGCGGCGAGATATCATTGTTCTATAGCAGATATTTATGAAACAGAACTTGCTGATATAGATAAGGTATTAAATATTAAAATTATTATGCATTGAAAATATTCTGATGAAATGTTATTTAGGCGCTGTTTCATTATGAAAAAGCTGGTGACTATTATAGAGGTGAAGAATCAAATAGGTTAGTAATTATAGAATGATAGAAATATAATATAGTGCCGCAAACAAATGTCTTCTTAAAGTTGCACAGTTTTGCTCTGAGAAACAACAATATAAAAAAGCAATCGAACTTTACGAAGATGTAATTAATTATTTTTATTAAAATGTAAATTTGGGACTGCTTTATAGCCTCCTATGCTATAGAACAGGGATGGGCAACTTTCTGTGATAGCGGGCCGGAAAAATAAATTTTAAGAATTTTTGGTTTGGAGAAATATCACTTAACACTACACCCTGAGTTGAATTTGAAAATCCGAAGTCTCAGGGGGAAAATAATGCAGTTGGCAACCCTATTCGTGAACAAAATAGCCTGTTTTTTAAACCATTTTTTAATTTATTGAATTCGTCTAATCTCAAATTTCCATGAATTTTTTGAAATGTCGATTTATGTTTTTCATAATGAAGCTTGATGTTATTTACTTTATTAACAGCAACATTTTCTGGGCAAATTACACAAACAGGTTTGTTGTAGTGCTCTATGAAATAATATTCTAATTCCCATAATTTTTGGAAAATTCTGCATTCAGAGTCCACTTTTCTCTTTTTTATTGTCTTGCTCATTTAAGACGACAAAATATGTTACTATTTAAATTTTTAATCTGTTAATGTTAATTATAACGTACAATTTAGAATTTTAAATTAAAAAATAATTTTTATTATAAAAATTATTTTGGGCCTGATCTAAACACCTCGCAGGCCGTATGTTGCCCATCCCTGATATAGAACAACGTTTTCCCACAGTACATGTAGGCATGTGACAAATAAAACCAATGAAAAAACATAGATTTGGTACAATACATATCGATAGAAAATTATTGGGATTACTAAAAATTTTATCACTATTTGTATTTGTCTTTAAATTTTAAAAATTGTCCCTTTTGAATTAATATGTACTAGCTTGACTGTTATGTACTTCGTACAAACAGCATCCTAGCTCTGCTAATATTTGTTTATTTGAAATGTGTAGACGTTCAATTCACATTTTTTTTTGAAATTGTAGCATGATTATTTTACTTTTTAGTTTTTAATTTTAATCTAACATTTGAAAAATATTGGTTGATAATATATTAAAAATTATTCTTCACCGGGAATGCATAGACTTCTGAGGTTGAAATTTTGTAATTATATTAAATGGAATAAGCTCTATCAGAATAATCTTTTTTTTTTTAATTTTCGGACCGTTAATTATTTCACATTTTTTTTTATTAAAATAGTTTCGAAATAAAAAAAATGAATATTAAAGTACTTTTTTAACCGTGAAGGCGTTACTTATTCAGATTGAATTTGTGTGTGTGTATTAACAGGATACAACTGTACCATCTGTAATTTTTTTTAAATTCTAGGGCTGTTTTCATTTTAATAAAAATGGTAATGTGGGGTTTTCATTGTGAAAATTATATTTTTTTTGAGGTTTCCGTTATGATTTTAAAAACTATCCCAGAATGTATGTATGTTTTATTAAATTTTTGGGTTGATTTTTTTTAAAAAAGTGAAAATTGGGTTTTTTACTTTGAAAAACTGTATTAGAATTTGGGTTGTTTTAAATCTTGCGATTGTCAATTTTTTTTATTTTTGTAAACTATCTGAAAAAAAATTTGTTTCACCTATCCTGATTCAACTAAACATTTGAATTAGTGATGCGATGTTTCCTAAATTTCTAAATATTTTATATAGGCTTAAATAATTTAGTCTATACATTAATCTAGTGCAGAGGATGGAAAATGCGGTCTTATTCACGATTTGGTGCGGCCTTCTGAACTTTGAATTATTTTTTGTTTAAATTTATTTTATTTATATTATTTTTAAAATATTAATTTTTGGTAAAATGGGATTTTTCAGAAAAATATTGGGGAAAGCGGTTTTTTTCGTAAAGGGTTGGTAAAATTGAGTTTTTTCTTTTGGGATTAGATAGAGAGATTTTTGATCTAAAATTTTGGTTAACAAAATATTTGTAAAAGGGGATTTTTCCTTAAGGGTTGGTAAAATTTTGGTTTTTTCTTATAAGATTTTACTAAATTGAATAAAACATGCTAAAAATGTATTTGTCATTACAATCATCTAAAATTTTCGTATTCACCCCTAAGAAAATTATTCACGTCTTGATGTGACTAATTACCCTATAAGAAGCACTGCTGTATTTTATTAAATTTTATTTAGAAAGATGTGGCTTTATTAATAATATAATAATTATAAATTTTTTTGCGACGTTTGTGCGGCATTCAAATAGTAAATGCTTACCCATTTCTGTTGTGATTAGATTATCCACCATACCTAGATTCTAGTATTTATCAAACATCTAAGAATCATAATAAAAGATTATAAATACCTTCATAAAATATCAGAAGCAAAAAATTTTAATTATAATATAAAAACATTAGCTCCTCCTATTTTAAAATCATCCTATTTCATTGTGGAGAATAGATAGAACCTCCAACGTAGAAAATTTTACCACTTTCAATTGACGAAGGATACGCAGATAAATATTTTCTATAAATACACCAATATTCGGAAAATTTAATTGATTTTGAAGCCACCATTCTATTGGATCTTCATTTTTTGCAATTACATTCTGATTATTGTACAATGTACATAATCTTCAATTTAATGGATTATTTTAATTTCGTCTGCAAAAACTGTTCCTTTCACGTTTCATCGTTTACATTACCTTAAAAATGTTTACCATTACGTTACATTATTTAATTAATTTCATTTTTTGAAAAATTTGAATTTCTCATTAAAACCACTTTAGTGTCTATTTGGGTTTCAATATGGTCTTTTTATATTCCATTTTCATTTCCAGTTTTCAATAATGTATTAAATATTTAATTCATTATACTTCATTGATACGAATGTGGTTTTAAAATGTTGATGAAATTAGATTGTTATCATTAAAATAAGTTTAAATCTGGAATTGAACGAAATTCTCAAACAAAACTACTGTTTTGAAAAAAATCGTACGGAACAGAAACAATAAAAAAGATAAAATTTTTCGGTGTCTATTCATTAAAAAAAATGATTCCAGCAATTCTCCATTCTGATTCCTTGGAATAGTCGCATTATTAATTTGAATTAACGTTTAAAAGAAAATGGTTATGGTCCATATGAAAATATATAACCCTAAAGTGTCATAGATTCGAAAACGTTGAGAAATCTGATATACACAAATACTAATTTCGTAAGACATTAATTAATCATGCATAATATGCAAATCCTTACTTATATTATATGCTACGCGATTTATATTATATTTAGTTATAATTTTACCTTAATGTTAAGTTTATTATATTGTCACCAATACCGTGAGGATAAGGCTAGGGGCCTACTACTATATTCTAAATCTCAAACTCATTTTGCCTACCGTCCCCTTTTTAGTAATATATTTTCTCAACGCCCCTCTAAAAAAATTTTCGACTACGTCGTATATATATTTATTACTGTCACTTATATCAGTGGATCCAAACTTTCTATAAAAATATCCCATAACAACCAAAAAATTTATCAACGCTCCACTCTATTCATCTAAAATCGTTTTTTAGGTATACAGTGTTTTTATATTTGTTTTACTTTAAAAATTGTTTGAACAAAATTGTATTGTTTATAAATAAATATAAAACCACTTGTACAATGTACATTAGGGTGGACATATTTTTCATAGTAAATAATTATTTTCAGATTTCTGGAGGGATAAGTGAAAATTTTGTTCGTTTCATTAATTTATACATCTGTACGAAATTTTACAAGTCTACCATAATGTTATAGTGGTGCT
>LWCA01000759.1:0-18830 GCA_001642005.1 Intoshia linei | reverse complement strand
ATATATCATCACATTGAAAATGACAAAATAGGTTTTTATAATTTTATTTTGCTGTAATTTATGCTACTTATGACAATTTTTAGGATTGAACTGTTGTTACTTTATTTTTAATATTATCAACCTTCTATTATATCAAATGATTAAAATATTGGTCAAATTTGAAAAGTCGTTTTTTGTCGATTCGCAAAATTTTTAAAATAAAAACACATAAAAACAAAAAAATATTTAAATGTTAGTAGAAATAGTATACATTGATTAGTAAAATGTTTCGGATCGAAACCTATTTCAAAAAAATCGCCTTATGGAATCATATAAAAATGTATAACTAAATATTTTCAGTGTGATCGTAGAAAACATAAAAATTAAAATTCGGAATAATTTGAATCACTTTCGCTGTATATTTGAAAATAATCGGCAAAACCTAGTTTAAGAAATATAGACTAATTTATTTATTAGGTAACGATTTAAACAAGTTACATCACACTTATTCAAATGTATAAAAATTTTAACAATATTAAAAGAGATCATTTAATAGGATTGATAATAGTGAATAGTAGGATTTTTAAATTAAATTTTCAACGTGAATGTATTTTTTAAGTATAATAAAAATGTGCCCTCGGCAGAGCTAGTTCCTGTTTGTACGTAGTACATAACAGTCAACATACTTTATTATAATATCGTTAAATTTAAAAAATCATCTTTTTATGATTTTTTAATAATCTGCTGTTTTTAAATAAACTTGTATCCAATATTATTTTACTATAAGTATGCTTTATTTTGGCTGCTAACCAAATCTTCTAATGGCTATAACTTTTATTCATTAAAAATAACCTGTCAATGCACTAATTGCACATGCATCCCACGAACGATTTTTGAAACAATTTTCTTCATATAAATTTAGATAATTCTTAAGCCTTTCAACTGTAATTGCATCTAAAGTGTTTACGGATAAATTGGATTGAAATTAACCATTGAGCATATATTGATTAAAATCGATTTTATAATATAATATTAATAAGCATGCTTAAAATATATAGGTAGGCTAAAAACTTACATTTTAAGTCTTGTTTATTTGCTAATATAATTACAGGTACTGTTTGTATTTTCGGTTCTTCAAGCAACATTATTAATTCATTCTAAAATGAAAAAAATAAATCAAGATTGAGTCAATTTATATTTTTAAATTTCCAGTATAAAGTATTCTCACAGGTATAGTATGCTTTCTGTAGAGTAGTTGGATATATAGAGCAGCTATTATCATAGTGGGACTTGAGACAGAAAAAGATTAGACGAAAATTTTGAAACTTACCAAGTTAAGTCTCAACTATTCGCCAAACCGGGAATTCAAAATTTTTAGAAAACTGCTAGCCAATTTAGTATTAATTAGGGTAGTGAATCCTAAACTTTTTTACGTAACACGCCTTAAAGACTCTGAAAACATTTCGGTACACCTTCGTTTTTTTTAAATTTTCAATGATCAATTATTATATGTATGATATTAATACTAGTAATAATAACATTTTACAATAGTAAATCTATATTTATCTCTACAATTTTTTTCAAATAAAATTCATTTTATTTAAATCGCTCTACAGAAAAAATTAACAAGCTGAAAACAATATGTTATTTACATTTCGCCTGTACTACAAATACGCCTGCATCGTATTTGATAAGAATTAATGAATTTTTTTGGCGCGAGATATAAAACCTGGGAATACCTGCCCTAGACTTTAAAGCAGGAATTCTTAACCTTTTGTCACACTTATGAAAAGGGTGGACATTATTTATCATGGATTATAATAATTAAATAATTATTGAAAAATTTAAATTATCTAATTTTGATATACATTATATGTATTAGAATGCAAAATAATATTGACAAATATTTACTTTAGCTAATTCGAATCTGTTATGGTCACAACTATCAATAACATAGATGATACCTAAATTTTATAAAAATACAGAATATTAAAAAATATAATGTAAATAATTTAAAAAAAATGAAATAATTACCCGAAATATCATTAATAAACATATTCCAAGTAGATCTAAGTGAAGCCTGACCTCCAAGGTCCCATAGAATAATGTTTAGTTTCTTATTTATGCTAACAGTATTAACATTAAATCCTATCGTCGGAGTATTAATATTATCCTGTGTAGAACCACTGAGGTACTGCAATAAACACGTTTTACCTATATTTATATTAAAACATAAAATTGAAACGAACCTGAAGAATCTAAGCCTACCATAACGATTCGCAAATTCAATTTACATTTTATTGCCTTACTAAGTAGTTTTGTAAAAGAATTCCCCATAAAATATTTAATATTTTTCAAATTTAAATAATCTGATTTGAAGCATTAGACAAGTATATCGAATTAAGCAAACATGCATTAATTTTATATATTTGTTCACCGGAATGATATAACTTTGTATATTTTCTGTGTATACTTAGCAGCGACGTGCAGACGGCAAATCGTCTGGGTAGGCAGAGTATAAAATGTGTATCCAATCATTTGGATCATCTTATTTTTTCAAAAAAAATTTTGATAAAATTAAACTCTAATTATTAGAATTTTAATTATAAAGTCATTGTAAGTACAAAAGAGGAATTAGATTCATTTCTATCAGAAAATTGAAATGGTAGTTTTAATTAAAATTAATTTGAAAGGCCGATTGATGTCTACAAATATATTGGACAATTATCAGAAAAAATTAACCTAATTGAAACTGTACTCATTAATATTCCCAACCTCTGTAGAAGGCATTCCGGTGTCTTCTGACGGCACACCATGATATTTAGTATTTTGAATTTTTTGTAAGATTTAATGTAATAAATTTAATTTTCAAATTGATTTTGAAGGGTATAATGGTTTTTATATATAATATGTATCTTGTGAATCGAAATTCTTATATTTTTCACTTTGTGACAATATTTCTTGGTTATTTCTTTGATTAATTTTTAACAAAATATTGTATACACTATATTACGAATATACCAAATATCCGGTCCCTCTCAACTCATTACGTAAAAAATTGAAATTACACAATGTTATGTACTACAGGAAAATTCCTCGTTAACGAAATAATTGGTCCTGAAAAACATATCATTCTGTTTCCGGAATTTTTTATAAATAATATATACATTAAAACAGAGGTTCCCGATTGAATTCTAAAATTATACGCTCGTGAGATTCAAATAAAATATAGAAAAATTCTGGTCAACTTTTGTTTATTTTTATAGCAGAATTTTAAATATTTATTCAGAGTTTCTAGACGTTGGTAATTCCAAAGCCTAGACGACTGCAACATTATTAATTTCAAAAATCCCATTTTTATCACACCATTAATAAAAATAATAAAATAAATCAAAAATAACATGTCAAGCCTTAGGAAAAATTGACTATTACCGAAATTTTTTTTGCAATATCCGATTTGACGAAACCTTATGAAAAAAATCCACTTAATCAAACCACAACATAAAAAATACAATTTTAAATAAATATAAATAAATAATAGTGAAAAAATACCCTTTTTCCAATATTTTTTTAAAAGAATTTATCCTTACTTATATAATTATTATTTTTTTATTAGTATTATTATTATCAGTTATTTTTTTTTAGAAATAGTTTATTAAAACAAAAAATGTGAAATAATTAATGGGATAAAAATTAAAAAAATAGATTTTTCTGTAGAGCTTATTCCAGTTGATATAAATACAAAATTTCAACCCCAGAAATCTACGCATTCCCGATGAAAAATACTTTTAATATATTATCAACCAATATTTTTCAAATATTTCGATTAAAATAAAAATTGAAAATCAAAATCAAAAAATTTGTGCATTGAATATCTATAATTTCATATAATACATTTCCAATAAAGTCATATGGGTGAAAATCTATATAATTCATTCCTTCGGAATTTTTTTCATTTTTACCCAATTTTTCAATCTCAAATTCTCATTTGCAAAACATTTTGTTTAAAATTTAAATTAAAACTACAACAACGAATTACTAACAATAATACAACTTTGTTATTATCATTTTTATATTTATTTCAATATTTTGCATTATTGGTAAAATTCACCTGAAATATGTTTCTAAAGGGCTGATTCTATTAATTATTGATACACAATTGGTATTTTTAAGTATTTATTAAATTGGTACTGAATATATATCATCACATTGAAAATAACAAAATAGGTTTTTATAATTTTTTAATTTTGCTGTAATTTATGCTATTTATGACAATTTTTAGAATTGAATTGTTACTTTATTTTTAATATTATACACACATTCTGTCCAACAAATTGAAAAAATGGGATAACAATTGTTTTTAAATTTTTACACAAATGTGTTAACAAAAAAAATTAAGATGGAATAATTTACTTTAAAGTAAAAATTAATGTGATAGGACGGTTCCACCTGAAACAAATTTGGGAACCACTCCTTTAAAGGATTGATAATAGTGAATAGTAGGATTTTTAAATTAGATTTTCAACGTGAATTTATTTTTCACTCCTTTAAATGATTGATAATAGTGAATAGTAGGATTTTTAAGTTAGATTTTTAACATGAGTTTATTTTTTTGGTATAATAAAAATGTGCTTTGGCAGAGCTAGGTGCTGTTTGTACGTAGTGCATAACAGTCAGCCTAGTGTTTTATAAAATGTTAAGATGTTTCATTTTTAAAACTAAGGGTATTTGCTAATTTGAGATTTTGGCCAAGAATATATGTGTTCTAAGGCTGAGATTTACGACCATGTTAATAATTTTTAAACGCGTCCCAAATTATAGTTATTTTAAACAAAATGACAAATTGGGTTTTTGATCCTGAAAGACTCAAATTCGAATTAAATTAAAAATAGATTCTGCGACCCCCCAGGTTGAGTTTAATACAATAATATAGATCATGGAAATGAAAATGCAGCGATATAGTAAAAGAATGATAAAATTTGTTAAATTATAGGTTTGTTATTAAATTGAAATGTAGTGGCGATATTGAGACTCTCAATTTGAGAGATCTGGCTATACATTCATTTTGCCAACACATATAGTATTATCATATTTAGTTTTATTTTAATGAAATGTAATATTACATTTCCTCGAAGGAATAAATCTATTTATAAACGTAGATATTTTGATTGTGACACGCAAGAATAATTATTAGCTATGCAATTGACTAATTTGTCAAAAGTGAACAACTCATAGCAAATAACCGTACAAAGGAGAATATTGGTCAATGCTAACTCAAATCAGTAATCACCAACATAATTAACACTGATCGTAGAAAATTAAGAATAATAAAAAAAGTTAACTGTAATACTAACGGCTATTGAATTGTTTTAGTTAAATTTCGATGTATGCATTGTTAATTTATTATGTCTTCCAAGTCTACTAACAAGAAATAATATGTATACAAAAAAACTAGCTATATCGTCGTGAAACCATGTGTATCGTTATGTTTATAATGTGAAATTTCGTACGTAATTTATTAAATTTGGTTTACTTTGATATCTTAAAAATTTAAAAAAGTATAATTAATTAATGTCATTTTTAAATTGGTCAATAATTGACATTTCCAGCGATGAGGAAGTGTTTGAAAAGGACTATGCGTTGTCTATAATCACTAGTGAAAATAACAAGGGGTTTAAATTTAAAGGAAAAGAAAAAAATATTGAATCCGTCATCAGTGTTTCTCCTGAAAACGAAACAAACCCATGCACCATTCAATATGAAAACAAAACAAATGATTATTTTATTGATTTTATTCCTTCTCATATAGGTACATGGAAAATTATCATAAAATTTACCGACAAGGTGTACACTTACAATGTTGTAGCTTTTGATTTGGAAAAAATAACAATTCGCAACATACCATCGAAATGTGAAGTTAATCGACAAATTTCAATTAATGTTGATACTGAAAATTGCGGTCCACTGGATAAACTCTGTGCTTTTTTAACCCTAAAAAATAATGAAAAGATTGACGGTACCGGTGATCAACTCAAGGTTGAAAAATGTCTGGATCATATTTTTAAAATTGAATTGAAATCTTCTCATGTTGGTAGAATGTATTTAAGATTATTTTATGGTAATGTGGAAATTACTATAGACAAAAATCTCGTCACGTTTTATAATTTGTCAAATTTTATTTTCAATTCATCATCTAATGAATGGTCGTTGTATGATATGGTTGAACTTGAAATTGATATCAGACATACAGGTTTAAATGGCACCAGGCTTATTATTCATGGTATTTTTATTTATCTATAAATTTTTACTTATTATTTATTGTTATCATTTATTAGAACCCGATGGTGTCAAGAATGAATTGAAAGGTGTGTCAAACACTGAAAAAATCTTTTATTACAATTATCTCCCTGAAAAGATTGGTAATTTCATCATTTTATTATGTAGAAATAATAAACTCATATATTGCTAGGTTTTCACTATATAAGCGTTATGCTCGATGAAATTGATGTTAATATTACAAAAAGCAAATATGAAGTAAAAGAAAGTGAAATCAATTACAAAAATATTATCAAATTGCATCATTTACCTGAACGAATGTTTGTTAATGATAAAGTCAACTTTGAGAGTAATTTTAAATCATATTACAGTGATATCTCGTTCTTGTCATGTTCGATTACTTTAATTTTAATTTTATTTGGAGTTAAATGTAAAGCCAAAATTATATATATATGATTGCAAAAAATATTTTTGGCTTAAAATTGTTTCTAAATAAACTAAAATTTAAGTAATCGATCATGACGAGAACGAGATATCACTGTATAAGTAGATTGACCGTTATATACTCGGTACAAACTAGCTGGCTGCCGAGGGAGAACATTTTCATTCAACTAAAAAAATAAATTCAGTAAAAATGCTACTATTCATTACTATCAACCCTTTCAAGGAGTGGTTCCCAAACTTGGTTCAGGTGAACCTGTCATATCACATTACCTTTTAATTTAAAGTGAATTATTCTACCTCAATTTTATTTTGTTAGCATTTTGTGTAAAGAATTTTAAAAAACAATTCAATTTATTAACAATTAAAGTTGATATATATTCAGTATCTGCTTTCGATGTGTTAAAAATATCAATTATGCAATGCATCTATAATTAACTGAATCAGCACATTAGAAATTTTTTGAACCAAACTTTCAAGAGGGGGTTTTTAATATTTTTTTTGACCCAAACTTTCAAGAGTGGTTTTTAAGAATTTTTTTTAAACCAAACTTTTAGGGGGGTTTAAAAACGATAAAAATATAAGATCATACTAAAAATACAAAAAATTTAAAATCTAAAAATTTATAAAATAAACTCAAATTTCTTTTCGTATAATATATATTTTGACTTAAAATAATGTAAATTTCATTCATTTTGCACACTGAAATGTGACCTAAATTAATTTTGGCTTATAATAGTACACAATTTCGTTCACTTTGCACGGTGTTATTTAACTTAAAATTACTCTGGCTTAAAATACAGATCTCAATTACTTTGTTTTGTTAATATAATGCTGTTTTGATATTGATATCAATTATCGTTCAATTGGTAGGTATAAAATTTTTCACAACAACCCCTCTTGAAATTTTAGTTCAAAAAAATTTTCTTAAAAACCCCTTTTAAAAGTTTGGTTTAAAAAAATCTAAAAAAATATCTAAAACCCAAAATTAAACTAAAATATAAGTGAAAGTTTTACACATTCTATGACTTGCCTGTGGAATGTATACATTTCACAGTTGTACACATTCTATGCAATATATCAACTGGAATAAGCTGTACCAGAATAATCTCTTTATAATTGTGCGACCGCTAATATAATATTTATCAAATATAATCAAAGTCCTTTTTTTGCCTTGAAGATGTTACTTTGTGAGATTAAAATTTTTTGTGTGCGTAACTGGAAACTACTGTATGAACGTAATTTTTTTCATTTTTAAAGAAAAATTAATCTGGGGATTTGATTGTTTGTACAAAGGATATAACAGTCAATCTAGTAAGTAATAATTAAATACCTTGTTAGACTTGGTATAGTATAACTATAATATTAATTGCGATTAATAGTTGCGATATCACCAAATTCACCAGCCGGAGATTTAGAAATTGTAATAAACGAAGGAAAAACACGTTGCTTTGTATCTCAAATAAGTGATAAATTTTACAAGTGTTACTTTGTCCCTACAGTAATTGGAAACAGCAAAATTGAAATACAATTCGACGGTCAAGAAGTGTCGGACAATGCATGGAAAGTAAAAGTGGAAGCTATACCATCATTCACAGTATCTAGCAATGAATTGACTGAAGAAAAGGAAAAAAACTTGGATAGACTAAGCGATGATTCAGTATTAGGATCAGATTTAAAAAAATTTTTAATTTCCGTAAACAAAGAATCTGTCATTACAATAAAATCAGACGTTGAAGTTGAAAATGCACGATTTGGTTTAATTGAAGAAAGTGGAAATTTTTTACCAGTGTCAATTTGTACAATAAACCGAAAAAAATGGAATATTTCTGTGATTGATATAGACGTGGGTAATTATGATTTAGTATCGTTAAATTCTTCTAAACTGAACGGTCATTTAATTTGTAAAATTTCTACCTTCAATGAAAAAAAAATGAAAATAAAGTGTTGTGGAATGCTGCCAATTTCTCAAGTTGGAAAAGCGTTTATAGATACAACTAAAGTGGGAGAAGGTATATTGGACGCGTATATAGTTAATGCGGATTATCCAGGTTCTTATTTAAAGTGTAATATAATTGAAAGTGCGCCACGGAATTATATTTTGACATTTGTTTCAGACTCGGTGTCTAGTTATATAATAAAGTTGGTTTTTAATTCAATCGAATTGCATGAATTGGATAGTAAAGTTACAATTTACAATCCTGACGACATTTGTGTTAATGGACCTGGAGTGAATAATGCTGTTGTAGTTGGTCAGCCAGTTGAATTTTACATTTATTCCGAAATTGTAGAAAATATTCACGTGCTAATTGAAGCTAATAATGCAGATTTTATTCCAATTGAAATTGAAATTGTGGAACCGGGTAAAATTAAGGTGAAATATCTGCCAAATATGTTGGGATGTTATTTGATTTTCATTAAAATTTGTGATAATTTGGTTCCAAATACACCTATTTCTGTTATTGCGTGTGAACCATCCAAAATTTCCGTTTATGAGAAACCTACTGATGTGTTGTCCGGATTGGAAGTCTCCATGTGTGTTGATACTAACGGGGCTGGAGAAGGCCGACTAGAAGTACATATAAAAAATTTGATTGATGGATCATTTTTGAAGAGTAGTGTTTCCAAAATTAATTCTACAAAGTATAGAATCAAATTTACACCGATTAATCCAGTGTCAGTAGTTTTGTTTTTAAACAACATTGCTTCCCAAAATTGTTATTTTGATATTAGGGTTCATAAACTAGATGATATTTTATTGTATAATTTTGAACCGAGAGTAGTAAAAGTTGATGAAGAAATTTGTTTTCAAATTGATGGTATTGACGCACCGTGTGAGTGTTTCAATTTTTCTTTAGAATCCAACAAAAATGATTTAATTTCTATACCATTTGAAAAGAGTTTAACAAATTCAAAACATTTATTCGCAAAGTGGACACCGTCTTCAATCGACTCGTATAACATGAATATTGATTTGTTGGGATACTCTTTGCTTAAAAAGCAATGTAATCTTTTGAATGTGTTTGATCCGACTAAATGTGTCATTACCTCTTTAAATAATATGGTCATGGTGAATCAAGAATCAAAGTACAAAATTGATATTGAATCTGCGGGATTGGGTGTAATCGAAATTTATACTAAAGACATTGACGAAAACCCCGTTGATAGTGAAATTAATAAAATATCTACGTATGCCAGTCAAATTTCTATTTTTCCAAAGAGCACGAAAATGCATTTATTATACATTAAATTTAACGGTCATGAAATTATTCAAAGTCCGATGCAAATTAACCCCATTGATCCTTCTCTCAGTAAAGTTTTGACCGAGGGTTTGAATTTTAGCAGTCTTGTTGGGAAAATGAACATGTTTAAAGTTGATACTTGCAAAATATACCCAGCTGATTTGTTGGTTGATATACGACAGGGACATAACGTTATAAAACCTGAAATTAGCTATGATGATGAAACACAGTTGCATATTATCCAATACTCATCAAAATATATGGGAATCCACGAAGTAACGGTAAAATTAAGTGACGTTTTGATTGGTAACGGTAAATTTAACGTGGAATTTACGAGTGAAACTGATATCGACATAATTATGGATAGTATGGCAATAGTGGGTACGCCGTATACTGTTATTTTAGATCTTTCAAGAGTGAAAAAAAAGGATTTAAACATAACGTGTAGTGGCGAAAACAACGAGCACGTTGATTTTACGGTGGATAAATCAAATTTGAATTTATACAAAATCTTGTTTACTCCATACGATATATTTAGCCATGAAATTAATATAAAGTTTGACGATATTGAATATGATGGAAATCCAATTTCAATTGTACCGATATCATTACACAATAACATGTCGCTCGTTTGCCCTAAAAATATAGATAAGCAATTTTTTGAGGAAGGAAATGATTTAAAAAAGAAATTGCAACGTTTGTCTTTGTCCGAAGTTGGAATATTTATAAAATGGAAAGAATTTGACATCGACTTGGATAATTTGAAAATTGTTATATTGAATAGCTCTAAACAAGAATTGGAATATAAACCTTTGCAAAAACAGGACGGTTACATTTGTGTCAATTTTACACCTCTAAACATTGGAAAACATTCCATTTCTGTCTTATATACAGGTCTCGACATTAATGAGTCGCCAGGGATTTTTTATGTAACTGATACACGTAAAATTACCATTTTAGGGGCATGTGATAGTTCCATTCATCGTCCCATTAAACTCAAGGTGGATACAACTTTTTGTGGAAACGGAATTCTCAAATTTGATTTATTTAGACCTAATGACAATATATTAATCGATACTTCCTGTATAACTACAGAAACAATCATTACGGAAGATCGTGTCATTACAGAAATTACGTGTGCACTTAAGAAAAGGGGTATATACCTTTTGGATATTTATTTTAATAATAAATTGACGCATTTCAGTCCCACTAATTTATTGATTACAGATAAAACTGAAGTAATTGCGGAAGGTAAGGGGTTAGAAACGGCTATAGCAAACAAAGAAAATGATTTCACCGTTAATTATACAAAGAGTGCTTCCAAGAAGAAGGATATTTTAAAAGTTGTGATTGAAACCGTAGATGGTGTTAAAATTCAACATGACACTAAAAAAGATGGAAATTCAAAATATATCATAAAATATATACCCAAAGGTTGTTTGCAGTGCTTGGCAAACATTTATTTGAATGATCACCACGTCAATGGAAGTCCATACGTTATCGACGTGATTGATCCAACGAAGGTAATTTTGGTCAATAGAGAAATTATGCCAAGGCATATTATTACCAATAAACCATTTACTTTAACATTTAAAACTGAAAATGCCGGTAATGGTAAATTCCAAATTGGCACAAATGACCGATTGCAAGTCCAATCCACTTTTAGAGAAGCTGGCAACCGACCCTATGAAACGTGTGTAACTTACAAAGCCGTTGAAGAGGGAGAATGTCTGATTAATGTTAGTTATGGAGTAGTCGATTTGAAATTTAGTCCCATTATCTTTATTGCCCATTCGTTAGTATCTTTGATGAAAAAAATTTTAGTTCATACCGCTTTCACGGAAAATTTAGTTTTTGAAAACGAAAAACATGAAATTCTTATTGACGCTGGAAATTTAGCTGTAATTGGAACTGTGGAATGTTATTTAATACACCAATCAAATAAAGTACCTGTTGCATTAAGAGAGACAGAATCAAATCGGTTTGTCGGTAAGATAATTACAAAAAATATTGGTAAACATAAAATTGAAATTTTATGGAATAATACACATCTTCCCAATACTCCAATCAATTTTGATGTTTACTGTACAAATGCTGCATCTCAAATTATATCAAACGCAGACCAAGTGAAATTTGTAATTACAAACGAAAAGGCGAAAATTATGATTGATACTACTCGTGCTGGACCAGGGTTACTTAAAGCCCATATAACTGACAATATAGGAGTTTCTGTTCCCACGAATATTGTAGAAATTGATAATGTTGAGCCAAGGTTTTATTCAACAGAGTATAAAAATTCAAACTATAAAGCAACATTTATCACGTCCAATATTGGAGCACACAGTTTACACATTTTTTATAATGACGTTCCCATTACAAATTCTCCATTCACTATATACAGTGTTTCTCAAGAAAACGCCAACAAGGTCAAAGTCTGGGGCCCAGGCCTCTCAAGTTGTTTGATTTGTAATTTTAACGGTCAAATTGATATTGATACATGCCAAGCTGGTAATGGTACCCTCAGTGTCAATGTTGTTGGACCTAATCATACACATCTAGTTGATATGGATCATTCTCGTCATCGACATGTTGTGGCACGGTATACACCTGATGGTATTGGCACGTACAGAATATTTATTACTTGGTCCGGATTGCAAATATCTGGTTCTCCGTTTATAGTTAATATTCTCACATGTAATCATTTACCGAGATCAAGTTCTAATGCTATTTCGCAAGACAAATGCAATATTTGCCAACCTCAAGTTTTAAATTGTGATCAATACAAATGTGAAAATAAGGATAAAACTTATTTTGAAAAGCAAAAACATTTCAAAATTTCTCATCCTCCGGGTAATGCTTCTAGGACTTGCAAATCTAGTAATTTACCAAAAAATTCTAACGTTACCACAAAATCTAACACCGCTATTGATAGCTCTGAAAGCATTGCAGACATTATTAAAGAGTATGAAATCGTTGAAACCAAAATATCAGAAATGATTACAAATGATAGCTAACACTATGTATTTATTAAATTTTAAATGTTTATTTTATACAAGAAATGGTCATTATTGGGTTTGGGAAGTTTAGGTACACTACATTTTAAATATAGTTAATTTAATCGTCTTGGTCAAATGAAAGCAAATTGTTGTTTTTGACTGCCCTACTAATACTCTTAGTTTTTGTTTTCGGTTTGGATTTGCTTCCAATAAAAACCTTTGCATTTTTTTGAGCCTTGACTAAATTTGGTTTTTCATATGTAAAACTATCGCCTTGTTTTGATTTACATAATTCTTTGGACTTATCGTCTTTTAAAACTCCATAATTTTCACGCAAATGTTGGTTTATTTCATCCTTATCAATATCTTCATTGCATACAACTGTAGGCAAGTCATCATCATTTAATGGTTTTTCTTTAGTGTCCAAACAGGAAGGGGTAAACTAAAACTATTTAATTTATTTATAAAAAAATTTAATAGTTAGGACTGGAAATAGTTTCAAATACAACACGAAA
Organism: Intoshia linei; assembly: GCA_001642005.1. Taxonomy (NCBI): domain Eukaryota; kingdom Metazoa; phylum Orthonectida; family Rhopaluridae; genus Intoshia; species Intoshia linei. The sequence goes on along the minus strand of LWCA01000759.1, from coordinate 5,381 downwards.
AAATTGTGACTCGCCATTCATGAATGATGTCATATTTTAAACTTTTAATATAATGCAGTGTTTCCCAACCTGGACGATGCGAAAATAAATATTTTTCATTTTTTCAACAAATTAAATTTTCAGTTTTATCAAATAAAAAAAAACAATTAAATTGAACGATAATTAATTTATCAAGAGTTTGACAATATAAGTTATCTAACACCAATTATCTGTGTAGTAAGTATGTTGCCTTTATATTTTAATAAAATTTATTTATGCCTGCTTTCAAAAAATATGTTCCTAGATATTTAAACGATTATTTAAAATTTTATTTTTACCGGGCGATAAAAATAATATATTTAATAATATTCTAAAAAATGGGCAATAACGCAAAATGGGTTGGGAAACAGTTTATAATTAACTTCATTAATAGTTTTTGGGATTAATTATGAGGAATTTAAACACTATTAAAAAGGAAAATAAATATTTGAAATATATCATTTCATATAAAAAAAGTGTCAAGATTTTTATTAACCCACAGATTTCAAGTGACCCGTTAATTTGTACTGCATTGCCCAATATAAAAGTATTTATCTATTTTTTGTAAAATTACCTTATCTTCAATACTAGGATCGTATCCCATTCCAGCTCTAACTTTAAATCGTTTGATAAATGCTGGTTCTGCCTTTTCAATCTTTTTAACAGTTGATCTTTTAGTCATAAACCTTGTTTATCATTTTTTCATTCTTCATATTACAATAAAGTAATATTTAAATTAAAATAAAAAAAAATAAATTTTACATGAATCAATAAAATTAAAATAAGGATTATGCGTAGTATGTACAATTAAAATTTAAAATACATTTATATACAAAATGAAAGTAAACAAAAACAAGTTTATTAATGTTTAAAGAAACACTCAGGAATCGAATAACTATATGCGCTAACTACAACGGAAGGTACTTTATTAAAATAAAATAAAACCAATGATTGATAAGATCAATTTTCTTGCTATATGATTCAAATAACCGTATAGTGCAGTGTTTCTTAACCTTTTCTACTTCAGGGCAGACCTTGAATTCTGATTAAAGAAAAAAACATCTATATTCGAAAATAGGCAAAGATTAAAACCGATAAAAATATACTAATGATACAAAAATACTTTATATTTGGTACTTAAATTTAGTAAAGATTATTTCATGTATGATGAAATGTTCATCAAAGAATTGTCAATGTAAAAGTTTTACACTAATTTTTAAAACTATAAAATAAAGTGAAATTTCTTTGCAACGCACCGGTTAAGAATAATTGGTCCAGTGACTATTATAACACATAAATTTAAAATGTATTGAAACATTTTTATATATTTTAATAATCAAAATAAATAAATTACAATATACAAGTTAAATTGAACGACAACGATGAGATTTTTTAAGGTGGTAGTTGAGTAAATAATTGGTATTTAAAGGTTTGTGAGTTTTGGATTTTATACTAACAAGTCTCTTAAGGGTAATATTTTCAAGTTTGATATTTTTAAGAGTAGTTAAAGCGGCTTCACAATTAAACAAGGTTTCATCGGCTTTTTTCAAATTTAATATCAAATCTTTATTATAGTTTTCCAAATCGGTTATATATTGACAGGCTGATTTTACAATCATAGTTTTACCCTAAATTAACAAATTAATTGTATTTTTAATCCTTTTTATGTAATAATGAATATTGTATAAAAATATCACTTTCGCTTTCAATACATTATAGAAAAAATACTACTCGAATTCTATCTTTTTTTTTAGACGGAATCATTTTATACAGTTGGTTAATTTGAAGTGACAAATTTTGCCTTCTATTTCTTTCCACTAGTAAATAAATGTATACAATGAAAAGTGGTAATTACAAATATTATGCCATTCACGATTATTTTTTGCTTGGTCTAAACATATATTTTTATTCCGTAAATACCAAATAAAAATACACTGTACTATGTCAACATTTAACATACTACTGTCGATATGCAAATTAAATTATCACAAGAAACATGACTAAATATTACTATTTCCATTTTTGGAATCGGATTCATCACTTTCCGCTTTTTTAGGTCTGCCCCTAGTTTTTCCTAGGTCTGACCGAGTGGAACGTTTGGGTAAATTTGGCAAGCTTGATTGATTAGACAATTCTTCATCAGTGGTATCATTCTGAACTCGAATTGCATCATTGTCCAAACTAATACCATTACAATTGAGATTTTGAGATGTCATACTTGAAGCCAATTTTATGGTTTCGATTTTATATCCATTAGCTTGCCTCCAATTGTTCTTTTGGTAATTGCTGATTGACACATAATTATGTTCTTCATTCATGTTCAAAAATTTGATATTTTTGTGAATCAATTAGAAATGAATATAAATAAAATGAGTTTATATAGCAACGTTTAATACATGTGTTGTATGTTTAATTATCGTCAGACACTTTTTCTAGAACAATATCGCATGAGTCTTGTATAACTATGGAATTCTTTTAACGCATTACTTGATTTTTAAACTGAATAAACATGTTGCAAGTTGCAACGTCTAGGAATAAACAAATGCAAGATTTGGATTCCAAGTTGGAATTTCCTAGCACACTTGACTCAAGTGACTTGACTACATTTACAATAAACTTTTTTACATGTTAGACTTTTTCGCAATATTTAGTAAAGGTGGAATTGTTTTGTGGTATTTGCAAAACAGTACTATCGATTTAAAAAAGAGTATAAATTCTTTAATTAAAGATGTCATTATACAGGTAACTTGTATTGCTATTAATTTTTACGTAAAATAGCAAAAACAAGGATCAACGTATCAAATTAATTCCACCACGTTGATTTATAAATTGGACAATTATTATGATTTAGTTTTTGTGGTAATTTTATATTTTTAATGTTTTTTATGGTTAATTTGAATTGGATTTTAAAGTATGTATTTATAATGATTCATTATTAATAAATAATTAATTTGTAGTTTTCGAATTTAATGATATATTTAGGCTGCATATCAAGAAATACTAAAATTATCATATGTGGACAAATTTTTAACTGATATCCAACTAGAGTTTAGAGATAGGTATAAAAATGATTTGATTGATACGAGATACACGAATATGAATTTTACTTCGTTTCAGGACTATTTTAAAAATTTGCTGAATAAGTTCATTAAGGAAGGAAGAACTCGTAAAATTGTGTAATTTTTTTTATTTATTTTTTAGAAGAGCCATTATCTAGCAAATAAAAATAATTTAATGTCAATTTAAGTGACAGAGCAAATGGTAGCTAATTGAATTTATTATCATGAAAATATACGATTCGAAATAACAAATGACGTAAAAATAAATATGATAGCGTATAATTTATATTGATGGTTTTTTGAATTTGTGAGAATGGCTTAGCATTTATAATAATAGTTTATAAATTTACATTTAGTCAAATGAAAACTTTTGATGAATCTGCAAAGTCCAAGAAAAATGTTAGTTCATTAATCTTTGGTTCAAAAGTTTCTTTTAAAGAAAATGGTTATACTGTACCAAATATTTTAAAAATACCAAAGAAAGTACCTCGGAAATTTGTCAAAAAAGCAAAAACTGTCAAAAAGTACTTTTTCATTTATTAATGGCGTTTTAACAAAGATCAATATACCGAGTGTTACTCAGTAGCGTCGTGCCTTATTTCACGTGTTCTTAACCTGTAGGGCCAGCTAACGCTAACCTTCGTGTAGCACTGTACTCAACAATGCTTTTTATTCCATTTTTAGATCTTTACATATATTTTTAAGATTAATGTTCGCTATGTGTATGTGTGAAAATGAAAATAGATTTACAATTATTATATTAATTATAATTTTTTTAACCCTTTGAGGAATGCATTACACATACATGTAAATTTATTTTCACGAAATTTATCCATTCCACATATACATGTAAATTTAATTTCATGAAATTTATACATTACCCCGTTTTATATAGGGTTTTTTACTTTAATTATTTATCTATTCCACATATACATGTAAATTTAATTTCACGAAATTTATCCATTCCACCATTTTATAAATGGTTTTTTACATTAATTCTGTAATAATTAGAATGATTGAATTTTTATATTTTATCCTATTTTGTCAATTCTCTCTCTCTATTATGAACATTTTTGATTTTGTGGAATATGGATATAAAGCAAAGCACTTTTTTATCATGCCATTTTAGTAAATTTATGCTATTTTTTGGTAATAATTAATGTCGTCTTTCTTAAGTTTATTAGTATTCACACACTTAGGAGGGCCTCTATTTTTCTTATTGTACCACAGCAATATATTCACTTTTTCTTCATTTCAACGCAATTAGAGAAAGTATTGTAATAGTTATCTATATATAATTTATGGTTTTGATGTTCATAATTTTTGGTTAGATTTTCGATTATATTGATGGTTGTATTGCTATCTCCAGTGTATAACATAATAGAATTTACAAACCCATTTGATGAATCTGCGCATATGTACATTTTCAATCCAACTTTTATTGGCTTCATTGAGTTATACGTTTTAAAGAGAACACGGCCTTTAAATTTGATGATGCCCTCATCAATACTTAAATTTTCACTGGGAGAATATACTTGATGGCATAGTTTATTTATATAGGTTATTATTTTTGATGTTGCTTCGGGTATAATTCTTTTTTTATCTGATTTTTCCATGGGTAAACAAGATATATTGGAATTAATTAGAGTAAATTTTTCATGACATGGTATCAATGACTTTTTTTTGTTTGAACTGTCGACTCAGAAACACTACAAATAGCTGCTATTTTCTGCTGTGTATGCGGCGAGTGCTCAAGTAAAGAAATTATGTGAATTTTGGTTTCGGGCAATATATCTGCTTTTTTTCCCATAATAAAATTATTTTTTATAAAATTAAATATTTTTATGTCGTAATGAGTGATATTGAATTTAAAATGCGTTAGTTATCTTTCAATATTAGATTATTTTAGTATATTTATAAAATGAACTAAAAAATATGCGCATTAAGTATTACAAAAATTACGTAATATTCAAAATAACTTAATATTGACATTCTATTTCAGTGGTTCCCAACCTTTTTCGTGCAGTGACATCTTGACAACAATTGTCAAGTTGCCGTGACCCCAATGATATAATTAGTCTAGTTGATCCTTCTTCACTACATTTTTTGGAGCTAACCAGTACTGGGCTAGATATTAAATCTAACTTTTAAATATCTGAAACTTTGTGACCATAATGCTTTTTATTTACAAATTTTCAATAATTAAATCACAATAGTTTTACCAACACAATAAATTGTTATATTTTAATTCCAAAAAGCGTCAGTGTGAGGGTTGTGCTTGTTTCCGTTTCACCAGATCTGAAA
>LWCA01000806.1:0-17231 GCA_001642005.1 Intoshia linei | reverse complement strand
TTTTGAATTATAAAAAATAAATTGATTTTTTAAATAATTTGTTGTTATTAATTTTAACAATTAAAAATACAAATCGAATTAAATAATTTTTTTTGGAATGTTTTATTTGGGGGTCCGCGAGCAAAATTAAAATTGGACCAATTAGTCAAAAAATTTAAAAAGTTTGAGAACCCCTGTTCTAGAGCTTGAGAGATAACATTTTTATTAACGGAATTTTTGATTCATAAAAATTCGATAATAAATAATTCAAAATTCCGTTAAAATGGAATTTCCACAAACAAAAATTCCTTTAATAAAGACTTAGGCGGTACCAATAAAAGTTAACATAAATATAAAAATATAGATACCTGCAAACTTCTAAATCAACGTATACGTTAGAAAGAGAGATCAAGCGATTTAATTGTTGAACTAACCCAGCATCCAAAAAAATTTGTCGTCTATTTTTAGCGTATTCTAGAAGATCTTTTTCAAATTTAACGGGTACATGAGTTTTTGCAGTTTTAGCCAATTTTTCCATTTGTTCATCAGATTTTTTTTCTTCATAAGAATTGGTTAAATTTGATAACATTTTAACGTACACATAGGCTGTTGTCTAAAAAATTGAAAATATTTGCAATTGTATCGTCACGTTTCTTAACCTTTTATCAGACGCGACAACATGGATCATTAAATGTAAAATTCAAAATGTGAAGTAAAGAAATGATAAAAATATGACACATGACCAAACATATAATGCAAAATTATGTGATAGATTCTATCTATATCTATCTATAGATAGATGAAGGGGATTTTGGCACAGTAGATGAAATCTATAATATTTGTGATATATACTCTCATATGGGCCTATACACATTGTATAATTGTATTGTATTCATATTTAAAACATTTATAAACATAAAAATATTGAATAAAATTAGACCGGCCGCGGTTAAGAAACTCTGCATTAAATTACCGATTTAAAAGCATATTGACTCATTAAATGTTTGACACATACATGATCTTGAACAATAATTTCTTTAACATTTGCATTAAAAGAAAGATAGCCAATGCATTCTATTAAACTATGTACAGCACTGAAATCTTCAATTTTACATTTTAAATGCCTAATATGATTTAAATTTAGAGTTTAAAAAAATACCTTTTGCATTCTTCAGCCAAAACCGTGTAACTTTTTTCATGAAATGATTTACTATCGGCATCTCTACCTCCAATTGATCCTAATTTACATAAAGCCTAAAAAAGGTTAATTTAGATTGTTCCACAAAAAAAAAATTGTCTAAAAATACAAGGATTGAAAAATAGCACCCAGAAGCAATGAATAGTAAGTATTTTTGAAATAAATAATACCAGTAAAGACAAAATACGAATTGAATCAGACATAGCTACATTTTCACAAATATCATTCAATTTTCGGACAAGTTTAGCTGAATTATCATTGCTTATATTTTTCGATATAACAATTATCAAAATATTTAAAGTATATTTCTAAAATAAAAAAAATAATTATAGCCATCTAAAAAATACTATAAAGTCATTGTTGGCAGTTTCCAATACATTATTAATTAAATCAAAAATTGGAATACAAGATATGAATGATAAAATTTGTTTTCTTGGACCATTGAATAAAACTCCAAGACATGATAATAATTCGAGTTTTGAATTAAAATCATTATAATTCTGCATTGAAAATCTATTTAAAAAGATTATATAAAATTTACGTCAAGATGCATATCAACATAAACATTAGAACAAGGGTTCCCAATTTTTTCACGGCTGACCGGTAATAAATTATAAACCTTATCGCACACCATTAGCGAAATTACTAGACATTAAAAAAAATTGATAAAAACGTAATAAATTGACTGTAATTACATTGTAGTAAAAATTTTTTAGTAAAAACCGATTATTATTTTTTAAATATTAAATATAACATCTACAAAAATGTAATTCGCCATATCTTGGCCACCTCTGCTATAATGTATGTACTGTAAATATTCAGTGATTGAATCTTTAAATATTTCAGAGTGCTTTTTACTTTGAACATCGTCTGAAATTTTGGTCAAAATTGCTGATAACGTGTTTTTAATATTTTCATTGGTAGATAAAATGCTGATATTATTGACCACACTACACAAACCCAATAATTTATTCATTTCTATATATAAATAAAAAAATTATCTAAAACATCAAGACAATTACCATCAATTTTAATTAATTTTATTGACCAACCACAAGAAGTATCCTTCTTTAAAAATGTTAACAATGTTCGTAGAATAGCTAATCTTCCGAATATACTAATTTTTTTAGAATCTACATTATCTATCAAAAATGTGTATATTTGGATCAATCTCAAACTTTCTTTTTCATCTAAAATAAAATCAACTTAATATCAATATTTATATCTTTGCGACTCCTTAATAAAAAAAATTATTGAAAAAATTGATATTTTCTGCGATTCTATTATTTTTAGGAATTTGTATCTGGCGTGAGTCACAAACAGGTTTAAACGCAATAAAAATCACCAATTTTATCCATAATATCGCCAAAATTTGACCTATACTCTCCAGATTCCTGTTTCTTCAAACTTTCTAAATTGTACTGTTCCCGTTGATCCATCAAATTTTTAATCCCACAAGCCATAAAAACAAACGAACTTAACAAATTTCCAACGATAGTACAAAATGTTTCATAATTCTTAGTTTCATGCTTTTCACATATAGAAGTTTTTAAAATACAAAGATCTAACATTCTGTAAATCTTTAAACTCTAAATAAAAATTAATTTATAATAATAAAAAATTACATAATTTTTATTTATATTGGAAATGATGACATAAATTTTCATTATCCAAGTTTTAATTTCAAAATCAGATGAAACCCATTTTGAACTGTATAATTCAAACAATTTATTTAATAAATTTTTTGATACGGCAGTTTTAGTTCTGTTTTCATCTGTAATCAAGCCTATAATTTTTTTTAAACCCTAAAATCTTTAATTAAAAATTAATAAATTAATTACATTGACAACATGAGATTTATTTTCATTGTCAAAAACTTGTTTGTATATCTTGTCAATTCTGACGTCAACTGAAAAGTGATCGTTAACCTGTAAAACATAATAAAAATGTTTTTTATATATTAAACCTTATCAGTTGCATTTTTAGATGTTTCATTGAATAATTGAATATACAACATTGATTTTGGGTTTAAATTGATTAAAAACTTGACATCAATTAAAGCTTCTTTTATTTTTTTAACGTAGTTGTAACAAACACATCGCCGATATCTAGCTTTTTCATTTCCTTGGTCATATTCCAAAACTAATATAATAATTTAAGACTGATATTTTTATATACACTATGTACCAGTGATAACAATCAGGTCTAGAGTGTTAATTTGTTAATAAATTTTACAAAATAAATTTGTACTATGGAACTAACATAACAACGAAATTTTCCCATAATGGAGGTTAATCAGTTACGGTTATTGCACTGTACAATATTACGTTAATTAGACACATTGTAAAATATATCAATACATTTTACCTTCAGTTGCATACTTTATAGTTTCCAAGTAATTTTCCAATTTAAAATTGCATAAAGAAATATTATTTATAATCAAAAATTTATTTTCATCTGATAGTTCAAAATTTTTTAGAGCAAGTTCATACATTTCCTGAGCTTTTTTATAGTCATTAGATTTTATAAATGATTTTGCCAATTCTTTGTACTCTATAAACTCATCATTTCCAGTATTTAAAGGTTTCATTTAATTTTAATATCAAATTACTTTTTAAATAAAGTTGCATTTTAATTATTTTAATATATTTTTACGTCGGTAATCGCCAGGGAGGGTTTTATTGAAATTGCTAATTTTAAATTTTGAACATTTAAACCACCACTTTAAATATTTTATTATTTTTTATTGAAACTTTTTTTATGATGAAAAATTTTAGTATACAAAAAATAAATGTAAATTACGTATTTACTAATATACGAAACATGTCTGTTTACATATACTTATTCATTTGTTCCAGTTTAATTAAGAAAGTAAGGGGAGTCGAGGTTTACAATATCCATATTCTTTAACAGTTTTTCCAAAGTGACGTTTTATCGCAAATTTCAATTTCAGAAATGGAGTCCTTCAAGGTTAAAAATCACAATTGTCCTTTGTTTTTAAATTCAACCAGTCCTAGAATTATAAAAATTACACATTCTAATAAAAAGTTTTAAATTCATTAATATTATGATCATTTTCAATTTGAAAATCTTATATCTTCACGACCAAAACACTACATTACCCTTTTTTGTAATTATTAAGAAAGTCTTATAATTGTATACAACATAAATTCTGGAATGGTTTTTAAATTCATAAGCATTATCATAAATGGTAACCTTTAAAAAAGGTAATTTTCACGGTCAAAAACCCAGATTAGCACTTTTTTTTAAAAATAAAAACAACCCTTGTACTAGTAAACTAGTTTTAAAATAAATAAAGAATGACAAAGTTTGAGAATAAATTTAAATTTAGTTTATATTATATTCATTATCATGAAAATATAAAGACATGTAACATATTTGCTTATTTTAGCAAAATGTAGTAATAAATTTCAATTACAATGGGATATATACATTTACATGCTTCTAAAAATCAATATAGTTCTGGAGATGCATACATTATATTAATTTGCATTTTTATTTTTATTTATCAATATGTCTATTTTTATAAAAAATCAATTGATATTAATATAAATTAATGAAACCTGTTGAAACATTAAAAGATAGTTTGCTGGTAAATTTATAAAAATCATTAATTTAATTGAATCTTAGATTTCAGATTTGAAGAGGTTTATCTTGAATTATTTTACAAAAAAATAAAACTAAAATTTATATCAGTGAAAAGAAAAAAAGTGGTCGACTCATAGATTTTCCAGTAAAAGATGATATGGATTTTGAACTATTGGATAAAAAGTATCACAAAAGAAAATGTCCATGTAATGTGTGCGCTATTATGTAAAATGTAAAAATAATAATAAATAATTAAATTTTAAATTATTATCGTAACTAATCATTACTATTTATAACAAACCTAAACCGATAGTTTCCAATAAGAAACGTAAACATTAAAATTTGTTACATATAAATATGGTGAAACAAGGCAGAAAATTAGTTGGAGGGGTATTTTATTATTTTTGTTGATACATCACGAATAATTGTAGATTGCATCTGAAAGAAAAAAATCTTATAGAAGAGTAAAAATTTGTTATATAGTTTATAATATAATTATACAGGACGATGATGATATGAGTACTCTGGAAGCTACGGAAGATGGGTGGATTCATGTAAAATATTTAAATTAGCGTTAAATTCAAAATATTTTATTAACTAGGGACGAAATACAATTGAAAAGCCTATGAATCAATTGCAATTAACAGAAAAAGTATATTAATACTATGTATACTACACAATATTTTAAGTTTCATATTTGATGGCAATATCTAACCATCATAATAAATTTACTTTTTACTTAAATGTATACATTATTAGGAACTAAAAGAAGAACATACTAGAATTTTAACGGCTAATAATCCCCATGCACCGAAAAATCTGGTTCAATACAATTATAAGGTAAATCCTTTATATGAACACAATGATTATAATTATCAATGCAATAAAATGAGATAAATTATTCCAATTTTATTAATTTTTTTTATTTCAATTTTACATAACATATTTTATAAATAATGATTTATTTATTATATCCATTAAAAAGGAACAAAAATATATACTAATTCAAAATATTGATCAAATTGCTCATAATTTTTCAATGTGCGGACACTTACTTTTTAAATCGACTGAAGAAGGTCAAGATCAGCTGAAATATAATGAAAGACAAAGTGGTAATTTTTGATTATCCAAATATTAATAAATTATTACATAATAAATCGTTATATCATAATTATTATATTTTCTAGAAGCTAACAATGTCGTCAAAGCCGATAATGTAAATTAAAATAAATGTATTTTAATATTCAATAACTAGGGGCAGACTACTGAAACAGCAGATTATGATGGAACAAAAAAGATCCATAATCAGTTTAACTACAATGATCGTGCTTCTCAAACATATAACAATCCACTACGAGTAATAAAAATAATATGCAGTTAAATCTTATTTATTATTAACATTACATTGATATTATAAAATAAAATTCTAGGAACATGGATCACAAACTCAACAACCAGCCAAAACCGTAATAGCGGACACCGTAAACCAAGCAAATATTTTCGATGCTTATGAGAAAGATTTTATGAAGCAGGTATACATAAAATAAGAATCAATAAATAATATTTAAACATAATAGAAAAAAACTAAAGAAAAAAAGGAAAAAATTCCAAAAAAAACCAATGACGTAAAAAAAAACTATAACGACAATCAAGTAATATATGATATTATATTGAAATAATGAGTTATATCTATTTTTTATCTAATTAAAATTTTAGAATTATTCATTTTTGGTATGATGCATGTGTTAAATTAGCATATAAAATATTTACTATATAATATATTTTATAATAAAACTAATTTAATTTATTGTTTTGCATGATTTAAATACGCAACCTTTTTAATATAAATCTTTTTAGAGTGAAGATATAGGAAAAGTTGCAAAAGCGGCAACAATAACTGAGAGAATGGTTAATCAAAACACATATGATGATGTTACAATGGGTACTAAACTTTATATTAATCTTAAAACTATATATACCAGTCTGTTTTAATAATTTGAAAGGGTGCAAAATGTAAAAAATAGTTTTGCATTATATTTATATTTTTAGACTTTAAATACTGGGAAGATGTGTCAGATGAATATCGAGATAAACAAGGTTCATTATTACCCTTATGGAAATTTATGTCTGAAAAATCAAAAAAAATGGTGGTTACTTCAATTCAATGGCATCCAGTTTACAATGATTTGTTTGGCGCTTCATTTGGATCATGTAAGAAATTTAAATCATCCATTTATTTTATCTCAATAATAGTGTTCACAATTAAGAAACTATTTGTTAAAATTCTGTATTATTATTTTAGATATTTCACATAATAATTTTTCAATTTAGTTGAATTTCGTAAAGACACCAAAGGAATGTTTATGTTTTTTTCATTAAAAAATCCATCATATCCGGATTACACCTTTGAAACAAACGTTGGAATAATGTCTTTCAATATACATCCAGAAAATCATAGTTTGGTGGTTTTGGGTATGGCGGACGGTACCGTAGGTGTTATTGATGTAACAAAATTAAATGAAAACTTTTTGTACAAGTCTTCAGCTACTAACGGTAAACATTCTGACCCAGTTTGGGAAGTAAGATGGACTAATGATAATAATGCTACTAACTTAAACTTTTATTCCGTTTCATCAGATAGTCGTGTCAGCAAATGGGTGATGATTAAGGATGAAATTGAATACAGAGATGTTATTCAATTGCCCATTAATGAACCACAGGAAGAAAAAACTATCAAGAGTGAAAAGAAAATTGATATTAGGGGTAATATTATTCTTTTAATTGTTCCTGCAAAATAAATATTAGAGATATGATTTCAAATGGATTGAACTATTTAAATTTTAAATTTTTTAAGATGACAACACATTTTATCAACAAAGGGTTACGAATAGTGTCATTTAAGTTTTGTCCATCATTAACTGTCGGCATATAAATTTATTTATAAATAGATTTAAGATAAATTGTATATTGTTTTGTTGTAAATGTCAACAAAGACTTGACATCAAAGAGGCACTGCACCGCAAAAGTTCAATGCCAAACCTATCGTACTCCGAGATTTATTAAAAAATTATATTCTTGAATATCATAAGTATTTTGTGTGTTAGTTTTAAAACTTGAAGTCGAGAGCCTTAAAGAGTTGGCTAGGGGCAATATGATAACGCATAGTTTTCGAAACAAATTTTTAGGGGCCTATTTTTATTTTCGTAGGTGGCCTCGAGTTGAGTAGGTTGTGCTCTGTATAAGTCGAAAACTTATAACCCGTGAGGTTTAGTTTATTCACTCTACAGCAGTGTTTCTCAATCTTTTTTTCGTTGTTGACATATTTAATTCTAAAAATTTCTATGGGCCACCATAAACCAACGTTTCCCAAATACCGGTTAGCGGAAGAAATTTTATATTAACGAATATACCTTAATTTTAATCCTTTATTTATATTTTAAATAATATATTAAAGCTCTATGAGGACGTTGAGAATCACTGTTCTACGAGCATAATCAAAATTATATGTCATAGTAATGGAATATATAATTTTTTTGGAAGTTCCGGGTAAATACAAATATTTTTAAAATATATTTCTTATTATTTCATTAGTTTTGTATCGGTTTTATTGTCAGGCACAGTCACTACTTGCCGCCATAAAAATTGACATTAACATAAGAAAAATTATTTAAATTAAAGATTTAAATATTAGCAAAAACACCTCGATGGGAAATTAAAATCTGCGGACCGTTAATTATTTGACATTTTTTGTTAAAATTTTTGTTTTGATATTAAAATATTTTGGAAAAAAAATATATGAATATTAAAGTGCTTTTTTGACCGTGAAGGCGTCACTTATTCAGATTGAAATTTTTTTGTGTGTTAACAGAACTCAACTGTATCACCTATAATTTTTTTTAAATTCTAGGGCTGTTTTCATTAAAAAAAGGTAATTTGTGGTTTTGGCACTGAAGATATATTTTTTTAAATTTAAATTTATGATTTTAAAATCCGTATCAGAGTGTATATTTTTTTAAATTCTCGAACTCGTTTGATTTTCAAAAAAAGGACAATCGGGATTTTTGACCAGTAAGATGTAAGTTTGGGAGGATGAAATTTAGCTTACTAACACCCGGAAAAAACTAATAAAAAATTATAATAGTAATAGAAATGTGGACTTTATAAAATTATAAGACTGGTAGTTATTGAAATAAACGATAACACACACACAGAAAAACAAAGTATATTATATAAATAGTCCTTATTAAGGATTTTGTCAAAGTTCTGACAATACGCAAATTTGGGTTACTTTGAACATCCAAATGCGTTTTTTGACTCAATTTTAAAGCTTGCAATAATTTGCACTAATAAAATTTCAATTTATTGTCCCACCCGCCTCGGAGAATACTGAATTAGACAACTAAAATATGGGTGAAAACATTTTACATTAAACTTTATTATACATTTTCAATTAACAGGGTATGTGTTTACACAAAAATAAAATAATTTGGTTTTCGTAACATCGCACTTTTCTTGTTTTATAAGTTTACATTTTTTGAAAAAACTTTTCTAAATAAATGGATACACCATAAATGTTTGTGGTATTTGTATTAATAAATTCATTCATTTCTATTATAAAATTCGAATCTATCTCCAGAATATATATTTTTTAATCAATATTGGGTTAAAATACCGTTATATCAAATTAGATATTATAATTTTGAAATCAACTATTTAACTTAGACTACTACCAATATAAATAAAACGATAAACCTACTATATATCCATTTTCACTTTCATTTTTTTAAAATATAAAAAATATCTAATTCCATAAACCTAAAAAAAAGTTATCATAAATTGTACTATAAAAAATGTGTCAACTGGTTTCGTATAAATATCTCGCAGAATAAAACGAAATATAGTAAAATATTGTTACTATAAAATATTCTTAAATAGCAGATTTAACGTAAATTCTAGATGGCGGATTCACATTTGACTTTCACCCTCAAAAAGATTACAAGTATATTGTGGGTTCGAGAAAAGGAAAATTGTATCTATGTTGCAAATTATACTCTAGCAGATTTTTAAAGATATTTAACGCCCACACAATGACGATTTATCGAGTAACATGGAACAAATACAACACAGATTTGTTCATTACATGTAGTGCAGACTGGACAATTTGCATTTGGAACCAAAACTCGACTGATGAGTATATTTTATAGATAAAATAATCAATAAAAATTTGCATGAATAATTAGATAAAAATAATTTTAGTGAACCTTTATTCACCTTCGATGTTGGCGCTTCGGTAGAAGATGTATGTTGGGCTCCATACTCATCCACAGTATTTGCAGCTGTCACAATAGAGGGCGTGGTAAAACAACACTATTTTAAAATAATGTAAATTTAGGCCATAGTATACGATATTGCCGTAAACAAGTACGATTACATTTGCAAGCAAACCATTACTACAAAGAAAAAGACAAAACTCACCAAGATTTCGTTTAACCCAGTATATCCCATAATTATTGTCGGAGATGACAGGTGGGAAAAAATAAAAATGAAATAATTTATTTTAGAGGCCATATATCATGTTTGAAATTATCTCCAAATTTGAGAATCAGAATGAAGGTTAGTGTTATAAATTTTTTGATTATCAATAATTTCAGGAAAAAAAGACCTTGGAAGTACAAAAACCTGAAGAAAAATTAGCTGAACGTTACGAATATGAAAAAAACAAATTGGAGAAAATATTGAGCAATATGCGAAAGAATGATAAAAAATGAATATAAATATCATAATTGTAATAAATTGAAAAACTTTTTCAGTCTTATTCGTGCGTACTAGCAATACAAGTGTTCTCGATACAACTGATTATGTGCGTTTTGATGCAACCTGTTGTTGACAATATTAAAATATGCGTAGCTAGGCAGTCTTTGTAAATGAGACTCAGTCGGTAGAAATATCTTGTTTATTCAAATTGTTTACGTGGATGCTGTTTCAGTGAAATTTAAATTTAAATAATTCGCAAAAATCCAATACCAAACGGTAATTTTGCAAATGTGTTTGTAATATTTAAACAGTGCAGTTGACTATAATTCGTCCATATGCAATTATAGTTTGATACTTTTAATTTTATTGTCCTTCAGAATTTGGAGGATTGTTTAATCTTGACGTATCTCATTAGCAACATTTAAATTTTATAATTTTAAATTTCTGTTACTTAACAAACTGTGTCCTGAAATTATGCTATGGCTACATTTTTATCTTGCATTGTTTGTTTGAGGTTTGCATTCTGACATGAATTTTAGTTTTCATAATTTATACAATTTGTAAAATTTTGTACATCTGACATTATTGTTTGTGCAGTTTCTAAATGTATTTTATTTTTCGGCATTTCAATTTATTTTATTCTAGATGATATCAATGAACAATATTATGTCTAATTTGGAAGAAAGTAACACTTTTCAACAATTTTCCAACTCATTAAAACGAAAAGTTGTTGAAACTATCAATGAAAAATCAAACTATGAAAATAGTGAAAATCCATCAAAAATTAGAAAAATTTGTACAGACATGCTTAACAGTCTGATTTGGAAATGGATTGAAGACCGTGCTGCCAAAAGCGGCGATTCTATCAAGGGGAATGAAATTCAAGAAGCTGCTTTTATTTTAGCTAAAAGCATTGGTCTTTCTGAATTTAAAGCTTCCAATGGCTGGTTAGACGCTTTCAAGAAGAGATACAAAATTAGCAGGTATTATTAGCAATTAATCTTTTGACTCGTTTTTAGATTGAATCAGCTGTCTAACCCAAGTCAGTTTCTTTCACCGTATGATAAAATTAGCGTCGCAGACGTGAATCTAGCTATTCCAAAAATTGAAAACAACCAGTTAGTGAATCCAGCGGAATGCATCAGCGAAGAAAAGTTTAATGAATTGGCAACGACAATGATTGAAGAAGTTCACCGCGAGGAAGCATATTTAGTATTACTTCGTCGCATTCATAAGAAACAACCTCAATCTAATAACATTGGTAGTTATCTAAACTTAAATAAAACGTATGGAAAAAATTTTAAAATATTTGACCAACAAGCTCCAATGGACCTGAGAAACCAAAAGGACCCAAGAGGTATTTCTCAGGAAGCTCTAGAAACATTGAAACGTTTTTCAGAAATGCCCAACAAGCTAAAACCTAAGAAATCCAAGAAGGTACGACGCAATGACTCCGTGTCTAGATTCCAAAGCCGGGATAGAAGCCAATTGTTTAATTCTCTTAGCGATATGAATCATATGGATTCTTCCATGACTCCTGCCGTTATGGCTGCTAACGACATGGAGAGGAAATTCATGCAAATACCAGAACCTATAGTCAAAAAGACACCCATTAGTTTTATTCCTAATCCTAACGATATGTCTTTCAATTTAACACTAGGGTTAGAAATTGTTGTTAGACGTATGTTATTTAATATGAAAGCTCCTATTGATCCTGAAAATGTTGCTGAGAGGGAAACTCCAAATCACTGTCACATTTGGTAATTCTGGTTTTCATTAAAAAATATTTACAAATGACCCAGTTTATTTGTCATTTTAATCAAACGTGTTTCTAAACAATTTTTTATTTTATTGATAGTAATATTTTGAGATTGGCCTATTTTAAAATTTTCATTGTAAAAACACAATTATAACATCGTGTATAATCAATATTTAACTTTATAATTTAGCAATAGTTATCAATCACCTACTTGGAGAGAGTTGGATGATGAAACACTCACATTTTTTAATCCTTTGAATTGCGACAAAGAAGAGGAACAAACAAAAAATGTGATGAATGAAATTGTTGATAAAGTGGAAAATGGAATTGAAAATATCGGTCCAGATAAATTGAATGATAACGCTGATATTATACAACATTTAAATGATTCAAATTCTGATACTATAAAACAAGAATTGAAATTAGAAAATTGTAATAGCCAAATTCAACATGACATAAAGTCAATTTGTTATGTTTGTTATACTGAAAGTCGTAGATTGTATGAAAAAAAGGTAAACAGTGATGTTGTCATAACCGTTTTCGAGGAATCTGTAAAAAAGGAACGAGAATTTGAGAAACAAATGACATTGAATGCAAAAACCACTACACCCAATATGCAATCTATTTTGAATTCCATTACACCGTTTGTTAGTCAAATGAACAACGAAGACGCTCTCAAAAATCAATTAAATTTACAAAATATGCAGTTTGGCTCAATGGATCAAGTCAACCAAATTGCATTGGCTGCTGCTGCAATGGCCTCTAGGCAATATTTTGATAACTCCTTGCCAAACATGACTGATGCTCAGCAATTAAACGAAATTCAACGTAGAATTATGATGGATGTTTCGTCAAATGACCAAGTTTCGTATAAATAGATCATTTTCCTTCTTTCGTGTTCCGCTACACCTATTTAATAATGATTGTTTTTCTAAATTACAATTGTAACCATTTATTGTAAAAATTCTATTAAATACGTTTACTAAAGTTTATTTAAGAAATATATGTTTGATTTAAAAAATAAACTGTCGATCGATTTCTGTACAAGTCATATTTTATTGATGTATTCATAATTTTTGGAATTTGATTCCCTCATAGTTTCATAAGAAGTTGAATCGGCTACAGCTGATACAATAGATAGACACTTTTGTAATTTTGATGAACAAGGAAAGTGAGCGGATGGATGCAATATTGAACATTTAGCAATACTAGGTAAGGTAAGTTTGGAAATATTTTTAACTAAATTAAGGTTTGGTTGGTTGGCATTCGTTGTAATGAGTTTTGTCTTTTCCGTATTTTTGAATTTTAAAATATTGCTATTTGAACCTTGCTGTTTTTTGGGTAAAAAAATATTTATATCGCTGTATATCATGTTTGATAATTTTTTTACTTTTGCGGTGTATTCGTTTTGATCATTAGATACCAATTTTAAATTTACATTGGATGTCTAAATATGTTATAAAAATAAAATTTTCGAGATACCTTTTTTTGAGCATTTAAAATTCCATAAGAGTTGGTTAAATTAACGAAATGATTGGCATATATTTGATTTTGTGGTGCAGATTCCGTTTTCTAAATTTGTGCAAACATTAATTATTATTATTATACATTATTAATTTTTAAATTTTTCTTTTCTCCGATTTTTCGCATATAATAAGTTTTTCTCAAATGTAAAATTTTATAGACATGTTCAACGATTCCCATGTTTCTCACTAGATTATCTCTTTGAAGCATATTATTGATTCTTTCCAATTCTTCACTTTCTATAATGTTCATGGGCTTGTTAATATCGATTGGTTGATTAAAAGTGTCTAAATACAAGGTTAACATTATATTAATTATTGGCTACCTTTAATATCAAACATTTTGTTGCAATTCGACACTATGTAATTTTTCCTTTGCTCACTATTACTCCGAGATGTGGACTTTTGTGAACTTTTCCTAGGTTTCTTTTTTACGCTTGTTTGCCCCAAAAAATAGGGACTTTCACCTCTCGCATATTTTTTCTTAATCAATACGGAATTATTGCTGGAACGGTTAAATACAGCATCTGATTGTTTCTGTTTTTTGATAATTTCTTCACGTTGTTGTCTGTCAATATTAAATTTTAAGTTGATGAAATAAAACCTGGCACACTCTGATCTAGCTTTCGTTGCAGCTGTCTCTTGATATAGAGATACATTATTCAAGAAAAATGATTCATATTTTTCTACGTTGTTTTTTGGGTAAATTCTTGTGAAATTGCCGCAATATGCGTTCTCAAACTTTTCCAAGTCATTGTACCATTTTTGCATTTCTATGTCAATTTCATTTCTAGATTTAACAGAAATTTAAATAATTTCATTATTTAATTTACTTGTCCTGTTTTTTGACGTGCTTTTGAAATAATCTATCTTTGATTCGTTTTCGATCTTCCTCAACGCATTTTTTCTTGTCCAACAGTGCAAAATTGTTTAATCTTAATGTATCAAACAAAAGACTTTCCTTGATTTCTTTATCTAATTTAGCATCGGTGTGAAAACTTGGAGAGTGGTTGACCTAAAATCATTTAAAAACTGTTTACTTTTACGGCTTACCTCTAATAAATAAGGTTTCAGCTTTTTGTCAATTAGAATATCAAAACCTAATATTTCAAAACAAGCACTCCCTCTCACATGCTAATATTGACATTAAAAAAATTTTATAAATGGGACTTTATCAACTTACATTTGGGAAACATGTTCTATAATTATGTTTTAATACTGCTTGAGCCGCTATTAGCGTTTTGATTATAACATCATAAATATTTTGCCAAATTTTATCCGTGTCATACCCTTTGTTTTTTAGATATTTCATGATTGTAGTAATTCGTCTAATTTTATTTTCACATGTATCTAATTAAATACTAAAGTACCGTTTGCTCCCTTCTTCATCGTCTCTAACGAAATTTGAATTTTGTTTGTTAATAGCATAGTTTGTCAAATGCATAAAAATATTTTCCTAATTTTTTTTAAAAAAATGAATATATAAAATTTTACCACGTTGGTATTGGAGGGTTCTGAGTATTTACATGTTGCAAATCGACCTAGTCCATCATTGAATACAAAAATACGCAAAGGGTCGCATGATGTTACTAAGGCATAAAGGCGTAGATCAAATTTAAAGTCATCAATCAATAATGGCTAAATGTATATAAAATTCAAAATTTTCAAATACATATGTAGGTTCGCTGTATATATTCAAATGCATACAAAAAACAGAAAAAACTTTAATATACACCAATTCAACGTGGCATATTTTTTGAGATCATTATTATAGATTTGATTTAATTTTAAATTGTGTTTGGTTATTTTATATTTTTTTCTGCTTCGATAGTTCGCAAATTTTATCATTGTTCTTGTTGTTCGTGTTTCAAAAAATTAATTTTTTTTAAAATTAATGTACAAATCAATTTAAATGTATATTTATATAATTTTTTGTCATCGTCAGAGAATAAAAATGAGCCTTTTAAATTTACAATGTAAAAACAGCAATCCTAACTTATATAATATGCGACGCGATTTTTGTTTGTGTGTGTCCTACTTTATTGAAATAAATAGCACTCTTAGAATTTTTTAAAGACTCCATTTTAATTACAGTTTTTTCCGAACCGTATAATAAGATAAATTTCAACCTCCCAATTTCACATCTTAAGGGTCAAAAACCCCTGTTGTCCCTCTTTTTAAAAAGCAAACAAGTTGGAGAATTTAAAAAAATTATATCTTCAGGGTCAAAACTGAAATGTGACTGAAATATTCATAAAGTGAAGATTCAATTAATTATTGATACACAATTGGTATTTTTAAGTATTTATTAAATTGGTACTAAATATACATTTGTATGTCATCACATTGAAAATGACAAAATAGGTTTTTATAATTTTATTTTTTCTGGAATTTATGCTATTTATGACAATTTTTAGGATTAGATTGTTTTTACAATATTTTTAATATTATACACACATTCTGTCTAATAAATTAAAAAAATGGGATAATAATTTTTTTTAAAATTCTTTACGCAAATGTTAAAACAAAATTAAATGGTATAATTCACTTTAAATTAAAAAGTAATGTGATGGTTCCACCTGAAACAAATTTGGAACCACTCCTTTAAAGGATTAATAATAGTGAATAGTAGGATTTTTAAGTTAGATTTTCAACATGAATTTATTTTTTTGGTATAAAAGAGTGCCCTCAGCAGAGCTAGGTGTTGTTTGTACGTAGTACAAAACTGCCAAACTAGTATATTATATTTAGAAATAATTATATTAATATAATATATCGTTTCCGAGTGGGTATCATAGAAAAAGTCTGTTTTACACATTAAAAAAATTTCATAATTTTTCACCTTGCTAATGTACTGTTGACAAATACAATGTTCTGTAAGATTAATATCTTTTATATTTTTTGTTATCCATATTCCTTTTCCTTGACTGCCCATTTCGGGTTTGATTATATATGATTTATGTTTTTTTTGACGTGAATATGCTTGTAAATCAGCAGCACTAAATTATATAATAATATTATTAAAATTACATACAATTTAATGACATGTAATATGTTCAATATTAATAAATTATGATTATCACGACTTGCGAATGAAAAATAAATTAATGTGTCTGGAATATAAAATATATTCGCTACAATAAATAATGTTAATTCAAACATTCATATGATAATTTATCATGCTTTGCAAGTTTAAATATATTGTAAAAATTTTTAATTACTGTAATAAAATGTGAGTGTAAAAACGATTTAGTATTTTTAATTCAAGACGATAAAACAAATAATTAAATAATCTAAGGATACCATCTATAGTGAACATATGTTTACTATACTTCCAAGGGAAGTGTGAAGTTGCGGTATTTAGATGGCGTCTTGACTTGACGATGAGGTCTTCGATCTCTAAAGAGGG
>LWCA01000170.1:0-44598 GCA_001642005.1 Intoshia linei | reverse complement strand
TAAGTTAGATTTTTAACATGAATTTATTTTTTTGGTATAATAAAAATGTGCCCTTGGCAGAGTTAGGTGCTGTTTGTACGAAGTACATAACAGTAAAGCTAGTTAACATATATTTTGATTATGCATTAAATTTTTTGCGTTTTTTTAATATTTTTTTGAAAAATCCGATTTTACCAAATTTTTTGAGTATTAACTTCCTAATTTAATTTTACCAACCCTTAATGGAAAATCCCTTTTTCTAATATTTTTTTGAAAAAAACGATTTTACCAAATCTTATGAGAAAAAACCTTCCATTTTTTTATTAAAGTTTTATATTTCGTGTTTCCTTTGCGGTTCAAAAAAATTAATATTTTGAAATGAGGATCCGTAGTACGTATCTTCCATACACTATTTGAATCGGTAATCACTGACTTAAAGGATAGTAATGTATTGTATTATAGTATAGTATTATATTAATGTATTGTAGCATTGTATTATAGTATAACTTTTATTTATACATTTTTTAGATTTGGACTACTCATTTACTACATTTTGAAAAATTTACAGAACAAAATATAAAATTGTACGATACTTTACCAAACAATAGATTGGCTTTATTAGAAAAGCATAACTTGATTTAATATCAATTATAATTATGTTGCTGTAGACATTTGTACTTTTATTAAATGTATAATATTATCAATCTAAAAATTTTAATTAAATTATTTTGATATATTTTTCACCAACTTTATTATTTTATGAGTCTTCAAATAAATAGTTTTTTTTACAATTAAGTTACAGAATAATTACACTGCTATGCGAATCAAAGCTTTTTATTTTTATCAGACATGAAAAATATAACCAGAGTACCAATTTAATGCGCTGATTAACGTGATAGTATTAGTTTTTTCTATCATCAATTTTTTGAGGTATTTTTATAAAATTCGGTCGAACCGGTATTCCACGGTTATATTTCATTAATTAATTTAACTATCAGAGATTTTATAAAATATGACATTTGAAAGGTTAAATCACTTAGTGATGAAAACCAAATCAAATTCGGTGTGTTTTATAATAAAAAAATGTTAATCAGCCCTACAATTGAAACTAATTTGTTTAATATTATGACAAAAAATCATTTATTAGCAAATTTTTCAATGGAATTAAACAAGTAGACCTTGTTTTCTAAGGGAATTCATTTTTTAAATGGTTTTGTTTATTATGAAATTTAGTTTTTAAAGTTTATATTTTTCCAATTGTGTTAAAAAAATACGTCAAGTGCTTATTTTATCACAAAACACATATATTTTACCAGCACTGACTTATATTGCACAATATTCGCTAATGTATATGTTAATGGCACTTTTTAGAAAAGAGGTTTATATCAACCACTATACTAGCAATAAATGTAGTTAAAAATACTTTAGATTTTGATATTTATTGTTGAATTCGATTTTAATTTATATATAATTAAACTATAAATTATAAAAACAATGAATAATGGTATTTAACGACCTTTAAAAACTTTCAATAGCGAATAAAAATTCTCTGGTAAAACATGAATAGTCAAATATACGATATATCTAATACAACATTGATTTCTCATAAAGTGTTATCATATTGCATGAGTTATTTATAAACATATAAACAATTTTAATCAATGGATTTGTCACTTTGATATGCAAATAAAATTGTTTATAAATTAAAAATACAATAATATGCAAAAAAATTAAAAATGTCGACCAAATTTGAATGTAATGAGTGAGACGATTAACTGTCTAAAAATAATTATAAACAAATAATCTGTATTAGCCAATAAAAATAAAAACTTGCACATTAAAAAATATCAATCAAAAGTTTCAAATGTTCACCAGCTTTATGAAATTATCCAAACTGTTTGTTTCGAGTAAAAGTAATATTTCCAGTATGGTTATTGATTTACAAAAAATGTAATCCCTATTACATTTAATGGTAATACACTATATTTTGTCAATATTAAATATGACCTCTTGTAAATCAATCCTTTGATGGGTGTAAGTTATAGTTATTTGTCCAAACAGCTATCATCAAACCAAGAAACTATTAATATAAAAGGTTTTCAATTTATACTTATCTATATATATAAAATACATATATGTAATAGAAACTCAATTATAATGATTTATATAGAGCTAAAAATATAATTCTGTTTATTTATATATTTATTAATTTGATTATTTAAGAAAGTAAGAGGAGTCGAGTTTTAAAACTTCATCTTTCCATTACAGTTTTTTGAGTGTGATGTTTTATCGCAAATTTCATTTTCAGAAATTGAATCGTTCAAAGTCAAAAACTCCAATTATCCTTTTTTTAAATCAAACGTGTCCTAGAAGTATAATTACAAAATCTGATAAAGATTTTAAAATCATCAACATTATAATAAATTTTAATTTCTAATATTATATCTTTACGAGCACAACTCTAAATTACTATTTTTAATAATTTGAAAAAAGTCTTAGAATTTTATACAACATAAATTGTGAGAAATTGTAAAATTTGAATATTTTAGATGAATTTTACCATAATTGCAAAACATTGTAATAAAATTATAGTTGTACTTTATAGTACTTTGTTGTTGATTTAACTTTTTTGAAACTAAAAATTTAAGATTTCCAAAGTCAGAATGAAAAATTGCGTAGTAATGAAAATAAATCAGAATGAATCAATTATATAGATTTTCACCGATATTTCTTTATTGGAAATGTGTAGAAGTTCAATGCACATTTTTTTTGAAATTGTACGATGAATATTTACTTTTTAATTTTTAATTTGACAAATATAGGTTGATAATATATTAAAAATTAGTTTTCACCGGGAATGCGTAGATTTCTCGGATTAAAATTTTGTAATTATATCAAATGAAATAAACAGTATTAAAATAATCTCTTTTTTTAACTGTACGACCGTTAATTATTTCAAATTTTTTGCTTTAATAAAATAGTTTTGAAATAAACAGAAATGAATATTAAAGTTTTTTTTTGACCGTGAAGACGTTGCTTTGTCAAATTGAAAATTTTTGTGTGTTTACTGTATAAATATGTATCAGTTGTAACTTTTTTTTAATTCTAAAACTACAATTAATTATTTTCAAATTATAAAAAAAAGGTAATCTGGGTTTAGACCATGAAGATATGCGTTTCTCAGGCTGATATTTACGACAATGTTAATTAATTTAAAACGCGTCCCAAAATTTATGTTTTATTAAATTTTTGTGCTGATTTTTTTAGAAAAATTGTTTACAAAAGGGAATTATTGATTTTGGATTTATGACGCTGAAGGACATAATTTAATTAAATTCTGAAACTGAAAAATAGAAAAAAACTGTATTAGAAATTGAGTTTTTTTAAAAATTCACGACTGTCAATTTTTTAAATAAACGGTAACAAACAGAACACAGACAGGCACAGAGACATTAATTTTTATATAAGTAAAGGGTGTTATATTTTTTAATTACATCGTTTTTTAAATGTAATTATCATATCTGAAGTTTCCCAAAAAAACCCCTTGAAAATATGATTAAAAACTCTCTAAAAACCCTTTTTAAAATCTGGAAAAAAATAATTTTTCCTAATTTAGAACGTTTATTTAAACGTTTTTTGAAAATAAAGTACATAATAAGATATAGATAACTGTATAAACTGTAATTTTCTTTTAAAAACTAGAACTTATTTGATTTTTTTAAAAAAGCGTAATTTGAGTTTTTGATCCGGAAGATTTTTAAATATATTCTTATAAAATTTAAATTTATGATTTTTAAATCTGTATCAGAATGTATATTTTTTTAAATTTTAGAACTCATTTGATTTTCAAAAAAAAATAATTGGAGTTTTTGACCGGTAAATGTGAGTTTCTGAGATTGAAATTTATCTTACTTTTACACCCGGTTAAAAGTGTAACAGAAATGAGCCATTTAAAACATTATACTTCTTATACTTATTCTAAGACTCTTAGCTATTGATATAAACGACAACACAAACAGACAGACAAACAGGCACACATACAAAGATTTTTATATAAGTTGGAATGTTGAAATGTATTGATGTACATGTAATCATGTTTTAATTTGATATGATCATGATTTAAACCATAGTGCTCAATTTTTTCACAATTCAGGCGCAAAACTACTTTAATTATTGATACTACACAGATCAGTCTTAAGCCACTTCGTGGCCCTGAGCGAAGCGATAAAAAAATTTTAGGGCCCCTTTTTAGAAAATTAATCAAAGATCAGAGAAAAATCAAAGAATTCCTACTTTCTTTTTTAAATATTTACTTAATAGAGAGGTTTTAATGTTTAATATTATCATTTTAAACAGTTTTTATGTCAATATTATATGATGAACATTGTAAAATATATTTTAAATTGAATATTTACCAAAACTTTGATTCTTTAAACTATTTGAATTCCCATACTTCAAAACTTATAAACTGTTTCTTAAGATATAAATGTGAAGTATTTTTCAATAAATTGGGGGCCTTTTTTTAAGATATAATTGTAAATTACTTTTATTAATTTGGTGGCCTTTTTTAATGAGTGGCCCTGGGCTACGGCCCATATTGCCCATGTATTAAAACGGCTCTGATACTACGGCCGCACAAAATTTACTTTGACACTGAGAAAGTTTAAATCCATTTTGAGAAAGTGGAAAAGTCAAAAATGTAACTTTTTGATACAAATATTGAATAAAATTGAATAGTCCTTAAATAAAATCTGATTTAAATTTTTCAATTTGAAGTAAAATGATATATTTTATTATGATGACACGGATTACCCAAGGCCACAAATAAACGCTCTCAGGTCGCATGCAGCCGTACGGCCGCAGGTTATGCACCCATCTGTAAACTTTACTCAGTAAAGTAATGGATAGAGAGTATTTTTTATAATCATCTTATAAAATTTTTAAAAATTTTCGTCTGATATTATCATGCATTTAATAAAGATACTTAAGTAAATTTTTACATTGTGTTAAATTACTTACTATCATATTAAAATGTTTTATATTATCAAATAATTTAATAATACATGTATTTAAATATTAACGGGAAAAAATATCAATGTTTATCTTTATGATTTTTCTAAAATTGTATTGGTAAATGCGCACTGATGTTAAGTATTTTATGATGAATACTAAATGTGTAAATGAATGCGAACAAAATAAAGTAATACATTGAATTTTGTCGAAATTTGAAATTTACATGTAGAAATAGTAATATAATTGGGAAATTTCATTATTTTAATTAAAATAATCGATAAAAATAAAAAATGAATAATCTGACGCATGACCATAATTCATAAAATGTATATAAAATACTAATATAGGTGCGTTGATTAAATCTACTTAATAGAGGTTATCAGTCACTGGATTAATGGTGTAACGCATACAAATGAGTAAGTGAACATTTTATATCAACATGTGCAAACAAATGTTGAGCATTGATCAAATACAAATTATATTAAAATGTAGCATTTATATGCGTGAGTTAGAGTAGTCATGTTTTAATAATTTGTGCTAAAAACTGTGTCGATGTATTAATAAATAGTATTTCATTAAAATTTAAATTTTAAGAAAATGGCGTTTGCCTCTCATGTAGTACAAAAAGTGGGTAATTTGCATTTTAATTAAAATATGATTTATTTATATCGATTAATATTTTTTATTTTCATTTTTCATCAATGCCATTTCCTAAATTTTCTTTATGTAATTTTATTATTATTTATATTTACAACTGTTTACATTTATTCTAAGTTTTATGATATTATATATTATTTTCCCATTGGATCAATTAAATTTAATTGTAGTTTTATAAATTGATCGTTTAAGTATCACTCAGAATATGAATATTGATTTCTCACACCAAATAGCAATTTTAACTTTACGTGGATATATTAATCAATTATGACGTTCAAAATTTAATTTTTATTTATTTTTTGAATATGCAATTTATTATTCGTGCTACACGGCGTATTTCTTGTACCATTCACAACAATATTCAATCCCAGTTAGGACATAAAGAAAACTTTAACAGTAAGCTTTATCATTATTGTTTTTAAATAATAGTGTATTCCACAGTAGGGGTTTATATTTAACAAATAATCACCGTTTTCTGTCTAGACTCTAGAAGACGACATTTCGTCCACAAGTAACAATTTACATATGTAAGCAGATATCAATTTAAATATTTTTAACAAAAAATAATCTTATTTATTGTTTAAATCTTAATTATTTATTTTACTACAGGCATTAATAAAATAATGACACAATAAATAAAATTACTATAAATTATCTGTTAAATTTTATTTTTAAAAAAAACGTTCCCCAATTTTTTTCACATGTTGTAAAATGTAGACCAAATTTTTAACCATAAATGTTAGCACTAAATTTTATTTTTTGAAATTATATTTGACATATAAACGCAATTATTCAATATTAATTAATAATTGTACGGATAAAGCTTGGTTTCGTAACAATTCAAAAAATAATTTTTTTCATTATAATAGACTATTAACAGTGGTGTGTCCTAAAAATTTTCTCAAAAAGTCGGTCATTCATTTGTATTTAGGAGTAATTAATGTTTAAATAATAAAAACTTTTATAATATCCATAATACATGTGTAAAAAAATGCTAAAAAAAGTATATCATACTTTTTAAAGATCGAAGAAGGTAAAAATAAAATTAACAACGACGACTTTTTTGTATTTTGTATGGATAAAATCTGTCATTATTTTTCCAAATTTTTAAAATTGACCATCTATAAAAAAATAATATTTTTTAATATCATAACTATTATATCAAATTTAAAATGTCAAATTCAGGCCCATCAAGAGGGGCTAATGGTTATATGATATTACAAATCGTTTAATAAATTTTGTAAGCACTTACTCGTGATTTTCTGACTCCTTTGATTATGATATGTGCGGCTTTACCTTACTCCTTAGTAAGGATTCCTTACTTATATATAATTATTTAGTTGTTTGGCGAAATTATCATAATATTTTTGATCCATTATCGTATGTTTAAAAATAAACCTTTTCGTATTTTGGTCTTATTATTCATATAAATTATTGGAAAAAATTTTGAATACATTTATGTACGTATCGATTAAAATTTTATGATATTTTGAATCCATCTATATACGTATCGGCTGAAATTTACTGATTTTATGAATACGTATATACGTAAAACTTGAAATTTACTTATTGCATTATTTCATATTACAACTTTGAGGAATTGACACAATAAAATATAATATATCAAAAAATAAAATTGAAAGTAAAAAACCCTTTATAAAATGGTGGAATGGATCAATTTCATAATATTAAATTTACACGTATATGTGTAATGCATTCCTCAAACGGTTAAGAAAGTAATAGCAGTCGAGTCTTACAAATTCCATATTTTTATAACAGTTTTCCGAGAGTGATGTTTAATCGCCAATTTAAATTTCAGAAATTGAGTCCTTCAAGGTTAAAAATCCAAAATTACCCTTTGTTTTTAAATGCAAAGCCGTTATATAATTATAAAAAATACACATTCTAATAAAAAGTTTTAAATTCATCAATATTATTAAAATTATGATTATTTTCAATTTCAAAATCTTATATCTTCACGGTTAAAACCCAAAATTACCCTTTTTTGTAAAAATTAAAAAAGTCCTAGAATTTTATACAACATAAATTCAAAGATGGTTTTTAAATTGATAATCATTATCATAAATGGCAACTTCAAAAAAGATAATTTTCAAAGTCAAAACCCAGATTACCCTTTTTTTTTAAAATGAAAACAGCCCTGGAATTTTAAAAAAAATTACAATCTGATAAAATTAATCCTTCAAAGTTTAAAAAGCACTTTAATATTCATTTTTTTTTATTTCGAAACTATTTTATTAAAATAAAACATTTGAAATAATTAATAGTCCTACAATTAAAAAAAAGATTATTCTGATTCAGCTTATTCCAGTTGATATAAATACAAAATTTCAATCCCAGAAATCTACGCATTCCCGGTGAAAAATAATTTTTAATACATTACCAACCAATATTTTTCAAATATTTCGATTAACAATAATGTAAAATAAAAATTGAAAATGTAAATATTAATCCTACAATTTCAAAAAAATTTACATTGTACGTCTACACCTTTCCAATAATGAAATATGGGTGAAAATCTATATAATTCATTCTTTCGGAATTTTTTTCAATCCTACGCAATTTTTAATTCTCAAACACTCATTTTTATATATTTATTTTATACTAATTTTTTGGTTTTCTAAAATAGTTTCCAATTAAAAAAAAGAAGAACTGTAAAGTGCTTTTTTACCATGAAGGCGTCACTTTGTCAGATTGAAATTTTTTGTGTGTGTTAACTGGATATAACTGTATCATCTGTAAATTTTTTAAAAATTCTAGAGTTGTTTTAATTTAAAAAAAGGGTAATGTGGGATTTTGATCGTGAAAATGAACTTTTTTAATGTTGCCATTTATCATAATGCTTATGATTTTAAAAACTATCCCATAATTTATGTTGTATAAAAATCTAGGACTTTTTTTATTTTTGCAAAAAAAGGTGGTTTGTGGTTTTGGCCGTCAAGATATATGGTTTTGAAATTGAAAATTATCATAATGTAGATAAATTTAATATTTTTATCAAATTGTGTATTTTTTATAATCCTAGGACTGGTTTGAATTTAAAAAAACGACAATTGGGGTTTTTGACTTTGAAGTTCTCAATTCTGAAAATAAAATTTTCGAAAAACAGTAATGGAAATATGGAATTTTGAATTTTTTAAAACTCAACTTTTCTTACTTTTTTAAATAAACTGTAACACACAGACCAATAAACAAACAGATATCCACTTTTAACTAAATTACTTTATATAAGTAAAGATTTCTGGAATTCTTGTTATTTATGAAGATTTTTTAGGGTTGTAGCTATAATGAATTGTTTTTAAGGTTATACTTCCATAGTTTGTAATCAATACCAAAAATCAATCTTAAAATTAAAAAAGGCAGGCCTTCGGCAAAGCTGGCTGGTGTTTATACAAAGTACATATCAGTCATACTAGAATATAAATAAAAATATCTGATTTGTAAATTCTTTATTATTATGTACTAAATTTGTTAATAAAAACACTAAAGCTTGTTTCAAACATAGCTGTTCTTGTCGTAAATCAGCGTAATCCATATTTATGAATAATCATAATCTTTACAATTTTCTTACTTACTGATACATATTATGGAAACACTTCCTTATGTTGACGACTTTAATACCATCATATCCACAATAAGTACAAAATTCAATTAATTGTAAAACGTGATAAATTAAAGGTGATATTAATTATAAATAATAATTTTTTGCAAATTTGTATTATTTGATAATTACATTGAAATAAATTGTATATATAAAAAATGTATCTTACTCACTTACACTTTAGATAATGATTTATCTCTTATCAAGGGAAAACTCAATCAATACTGTCCAATGAATATTTTTGAACTTAGTAAAATTTCTAAATTTTCTGTTGAAGAATTAAAAACAATGTACAGATCCTTTAAAAATGTAATTTATAAAACTTGGCTTTACTTGTCAATACTTACCATACCCATAATTGATAATAATAAATTTTAGACATGTACGGGCGGTGTCGTATCTGAAAAACAATTTATTCAAAATTATTGCAAATTTTTTGTTATTGGAGGTAAAAAAATTATGTACTAATTTTGTCACTCAATGTCATTTTTTATATATACAATAGCGACAGATTATGCG
Organism: Intoshia linei; assembly: GCA_001642005.1. Lineage (NCBI taxonomy): Eukaryota > Metazoa > Orthonectida > Rhopaluridae > Intoshia > Intoshia linei. Next base: position 34,811 of record LWCA01000170.1, on the reverse strand, counting down.
GACCACCTTTAGAAATTGGTTCTTGTTGCTTTTAACCTTTTTTATACATGTAAGCATACTAAATATTACAGTACATATACTAAAAAATTCATCCTTAAAAATTTATTTTGATAATAACACCCTAAATTAAATTTAATATGTTTATTTACACCCTAATCAGAAGCGACGCATAAACATTCTAAACTGACAAATATTATGAGCTAAAATTTAGCCTAAATGAAAATTTTTAAAAACAAATTTTTGTTTTAAATTTTATTCAGATTTTTTAGAGCACATGGTCCACTTTTTATATAATAAAGTGGTCACTTCATGTGTTGCTACTGTATAAAGGAAATATTTTTAATTTTGATCAATTTCCAGAAAATTATTCAAGTACAGTCCGTATTTTTTAAAAGGTAAAAGTGAAAATGATAAAAACACCAACAAAATAAGAAAAATTTGTCAACTTTTTCTGATTTTACGTTTTTCCGTTAAATTTTAAATTATAACATATTTTAAAATGGGGTACAGCTTAAATATTGTTTAGAGGATTTGTTTGCTATATGATTGCAGATTAAAGAATTTAGTTAAAAATAAAATATAATTTATGGGTTCGCCATTTAATTGAAATTAATTAGGAATAAAGCTAATAATTTTTGTTTTTTCATGTTTTTTAAAATACCATTTTAGAACCACAAAGATATGCTAAAATTATGTTTAAAACATTTGAAAAAGACTCTAATAATCGAATATCGTTTGAGGTGGTAATCTTTTTTCAAATAACAAATATTGATAGAGTTTTGTAATTGGTTTATCTAAAATGGTAAAAGGATCTAAACAAGAAAAAATTAATTGGATTTTTCGCCTTTACGATCAAAATAATGATGGATTCATATCATATGGAGAATTTTGTCATGTTGCTAAAGTAATCGTGATATATGTAAATTTACAACTAAATAGGCAGTGTACTCTATGGTGGGAAATAAATCAATGGGGTTTCCAGAATTGAGAAAATTAAATACAATAGTTAGAGATGCATTCTCTGTAATGCTTTTAATATATCAATTATATAAAAAACTAGAAAATGGATTTAGATCATGATGGGAAAATAAGTTATTTAGACTTTGTCAATTCAATGAATTCTGTAACATTTTATTTATATTTCTGGATAACTGGCGTTTTCCATAGTTGACAGTAATATGGAGTAGCAGAAATTGCGAATTCTGTTCTCATGTTCTTTTAAAAATGAATTAAATATTTTATATTTATATTAGTCCAGTGTGGATGACGCTCTAAAAAATTACCCATTTTTTGGGTAATCACTTATAACTTACAAAATAAATTTTTTCAAGTGATTTTTGTATTAATTATTCAATTAAATATAATGTAAGTATGTTTATGATATAAAGTCTAATAAGCATACATTATTTAGTGATTATTTTTCAAAAATTCCTTTAGATACCAAGTCTTTTTTAAAATACAGTTCTAGCTCTGAAATGGTATTTTAAGTGGTCAGATAAACTAATAACTTTCAAAATAAATTTTTCAAAAGTCCACTCTGGGAAACGCTGGTATAAGAATGATTTGTATTAAATCTTTAAAAACTACTCATTTATTACATACATTTAGAACGATTTGGTAGAAAATGAATTTTTACAATTTAAACACTTTTAATTGATAAATAAAGATTTCAATTTAACTTGATAAAAAATTAAACAATACAATTTACAAAATTTAGCTTGCTACATCTCTTCTATGTATATTTTATCTCCACTTGAAATTCCATAATAAGAAAGTTCATACAAATCGTCAAATATTTCATGCAACTCTTTTAATTCCTAAATTTAATTTTAATACATCAAAAAATTTCAGGCATGCTCAAAAAAGTACATTATAAATTAAATTTACTGGTTTAACGACGAAAACGCGCAATTTTTTATGTCGACCAATGTTGAATATATTTTTACACAAAATTTTAAATCTTTTAATTATCATGTTATCCGATATATGATCTTTCACAATAGTATGTTCATTAAATGTAATTGTCAAATCTAAAATAAAAGCATAAAAAACATTAAATTATTAACTTTAACAAGTACTATTTTTAAGATTCATTAACCACATTAATCGAGGGTTACATTTATTAAGTGGTTAATTATTAATGTATAATAATGTAAATACATGATAATTCTTATTTAATGGAAAAAATTCCTAATTAACGGAGTTTGTATTTTTCTGAAGTATAAAAATTCCGTTAAATTATAACTTAAAATGATTAGCATCATAATTATACTTAAACTTTTTCAGTTCAAATTAAAAGCTTTAGATACGTAAAACATTTCATTTTCTTCTTGATTAATGATAATAATAATGGTTGATTATGAATTATATGAATCTGATTTTTTTATTGAGGTTGGTAAAATTTCATTTTTTATTTTGAGTTTTAGATTAGGAACAGTTGTTTGCTCATAAGATTTAGTAAATCGTATTTTTTAAAATAATATTAAAAAAAAAAGGATATTTCCCTTAAACGTTATTAATTTTGTGGTTGGAATAAGAGGTTTTTCTCATAAGATTACTAAAATCGTGTTACTAAAAAAAATATTGAAAAAAGGGGATTAAATCTATCGATTTTTACTAAAAATCAAAATTTATCAAACCTTAAGAAAAAAATCCAGTTTTACCAACCCTTAAAGAAAAGATTCAGTTTTAATTACCGTTTAGGGAAAATTCCAATTATACCAACCCTTAAGGGAAAACCCCACTTTTATAACCTCCGGACTGTATAAATTTCATAGAATCTTTCAATAGTCTTTTTATACCCCACGCGAGTAGTTACATTACAAAAATAATTTTTGAGCGAGCAGTTACGTGTTAAGAGTTGGTGAACTTGGATTTTTTATTTTGAGGTTTGATTAAATAGATTCTTTTCATAAGTTTTGGTAAAATCCGATTTTTCGCTGAGGGCTTGAAATCGGATTTATTATTAAATTTTATTAATGATGAGATAAAATTGGAATTTTTAAAATAATAATGTAGCGGTCGTGTAGGGTTTGGGATAAATTGCCAACATCTAGAAACTGTAATAAATATTAAATATTCTTCTATAAAATTAAACAAAAGTTGATCGAAATTTTTCTATATTTTATTTGAATCTCACGAACCCCAGGCATATAGTTTTGAACCACAATCTGGAACTACTGTTTTAATGTAACATTATTTATAAAATATTCCTCGTGAATGTAAAGAGATTTTTTTCAGTACAGTAGTATCTCAATATCCTGTATATTAAAGTTTCATTTTAAAATAAAATATTGCATACTCAACAAATTTTGATTGATGGTAATTGGTTTGACAAAGTGATAAACTGGTTCACCGTATACTAAATATAATAAAGACAATAAGAAAAAATTAAACCAGCTATAACCTTTACATAGTTTGGATTCACCGCAAAAAAATCGTTGAGTTTACCATTCGATTTGGCTTCCAGGTAAACACTTTTCATTTCATTCCAATAAAACACTTCAGCATCTTTAAGTGATTTGGCGGATATCTTAATTCATTGATAAAATTGCTTTCAATTTATTACAAATGATAAATCCAATGTAGACAAATCTGGCATTCGACCCAAGCACATATCCCACCAATTTTCATCTCTTTTAGTTAAAAAATTTTGTGAAAATCGAAAATTTTGTAATCCAGGCATAATATTTGTAATGTAGCTAATTTCATCCCACTAAATAAGAAAATATTATTTAACGTGTAAATTAAAAATTCAATTCAATTTAAGAAACACAAATTCAAAAGTAATTTTTTTCTCTGCAGAATATAAGATAAATTTAAATCTCATAAATTTGCAACTTCATGGTCAAAAACCAAATTACTCCTTTTACTTTGTCAAGACTAATAAAATCTTATAAATTTAATAATCTTACATTTGCACCTTCAGGTCTTAACTACAAAATTTAAAATTACTTTAAATATGAGAAAAACTAAATGATAGATTTTAAAAAACAGATATTAGCTAATTATAATTATAAATCTAATACAACTTTTTTCAGTAAACATACAAAAAAAAATTATTTAAGAGAAAGATTAAACTTAGATATTTCAAATAAAAAAATTCGAGTTTCGTATCATAAATTTCTTGGTGTTTTTACTTAACAATTGCTAAAATCCTTATTTATATAGTGGTTTCACATGCAATGATTCATATGTATATAAATCATTTAATATTTTCAAAAAAATGGCATGATTTATATAGGACGTCTACTTAAATCCAACTATTCCAGTTTTACCAACTTTAAAAAAAAAATCCAGTTTCCAAAATTATAAAAATATTTCATTGTCCGAATTAACGCTTTCAAGGTAAAATTAAGAAATAAAATAATCAAAAATTTTTTTTAAAAAAATCAAAATAAAACGAAAGTGTGAAACAGTTAAAAAATAATACAAAATTAATTTTTTTTGTGAATACACGGAAAAAATAAAACTTCACAACTAAAAAACTTCATAGTTAAAAAATAACTTTAAAATTATAAAAATCTTTACAAATACATAAAAATTTAAAAATCACGGTTAGTTAATTAATTTAATTATAAAAATTTTACCACTCGTGGGTTACAAAATTAATATTATATAATTTAGTTATATACAAATTAGTAGTATAGTAAATACACTAGTTATTTTCGTTCTTCTAATTGAAAGAGTCGTAATGCTTTCAATAACCACGTCATTCAATTTAACAGGGTAAATAGGATTTTCGTCCAAGATTATAGTGTCAATACTATATTAAATTTGATTCAATTAAATATAAAATATATACAATTCAAAAGACTCTAAATTGGAGAACAGCAAGGACCAATTTCCGATATTGTTGGCAACAAGAGATAATTCTTTCAAATATACACAGGAAAGTGTTAAATCGTAAATATTCGTAATTTTATTATAAGAAAGGTTTAATATTTTCACATTTGGAAAAGTGGTAGCTACCAGAGACAGCTAAAGACACAATATCTCAAAATCAAAACGTTAAAATTTTGGGGAATTCAAGAAAAATTTTAGCCATAAGAGTACTAACAAACGTTAGTCCAACATATTTTTCACAAGCCTATTCAAAAACACTTGGATTAAAATTAAAACATTTAACAATTCACGGCTACTACATTTATTTTAATAATATTCACCATAAATTTAATTTTTGATCATTAATAAAATACTTCAAATATACACGTTTAAAAAAACATTCAAGTAAAAAATTTTGTAATTCCCCAAAATATATAATAGAAATGGAGTCCATTTAATGGACACAGAAGTTTTGATTTGGGTACCATTGAGTATTTTTTAAATAGAAACGTTAAACGTTTAAAAGTGTTAACTACTCATACTCAAGAAACCCGTGTTATATTACATGAATATCTTTAATTTGAGTATTTTGAATGCTTAAAGTGGTAATTCCATTTATTTTGGCAATACTATTAACCAAATCCCAATTGAAAGGATTCTTGCTAAATGAATGATAAAACGACACAAAAATTAAAAAAATTACTTTAAATTTGCAGTTTTAAGAGAAGGTAAATGTTGAAATATTTCTATTGCTTTATTGAAATCCAATAAAAGAGTGTCGATTAAATCTATAGATTCAAGATTTTTAAAGGTAATCATAAAATCAGTAGAATTCTTCAGAGATAAAAAGGCAACATTAGAATATGAAATATCCACATATTTTAATTTGGAAAAATTGCTAAAAATAATTTCAAATTCGACATTATTATTATTTTAAAAACCTTCTAATTAATTTTGTCTTTTCAAAACCAATACATTCAATGACCTTATTGGTTGAAATATTTATTTCTTCATATTCAGTGCAATCGTAACCATATTTTGATAAAATTACAATCATGATACATTCACCCGGATAAACATTACCTTCACGGACAAAAGAAAAGGAATGACCTCTAAATAGTTACATAGGATTGAACATTTTATTTAAAATTATAAAAACCAACTCTGGTATTTCTAGCTTTCTGTTACGGTCATAGTACACATATTCATGATGTTTACCACGACAGTGTTCAAAAAATTCAACTCCATACCATATTCCTGCAAGTAAAATAAGACTTTTAAAAAATAAACATAATTTTCCATAATACACAATCAATGTAAAATGTACATTTTACAATCAGAATTTAAACTAAATTAAATTTCAAAGCGCTCAATGAATGGAAAAAATGAATGAAACATACCTTGTGTGTCATGAACGTGCCCAATGTAACGTATAATGGCTGTAACGTATTTTTCTTCATTTTTTTTTGATACTTTCACCTTAGCTTGCAAAAATAGTTTGTGATTCATAAATATAACGAGTAATGCATTGTTACCAATACATTAGTAAATAAATTTCATTTGTTTTTATAATACATTTTTTACTTTTATTCTTGTACAAATTGTACAATTAATTTGAAATAAATTTTATTATAAAATGAAAAAGTGTACATTGTATGGTGACGAGGTACGATTTATAAATATTTAGATAACCTAAAATGTAAATTTAAAATTTAGGTTCATACTGGAGATTTACCAGAAACCTTTTTATCTTTACCACAACATTTAACTATACAATTAAACCAAAATCAAAATATGCCTCGCACAGAAATGCCAGTTGAACCTGTTGTAGTGTCAGATGATTTAAAATATAATTGTTACATTAACATTAAGGTTGTAAAGGTTTACATTTATATTTATTTTATAATATAATATATAGCCATTCTCAACGGGGTCCATGAAAATTATATACATTTATTACATATTATAGACATTTTGAGTAACATAAAGTCGTTTTTAAAACATAAAACCTTAGAAATCCTAACTTATATAAAATGCGACGCGATTTTTGTTTGTGTGTCTGTGTGTGTCCCCTACTTTATTGAAATAACTAGCATTCTTAGAATTTTTTAAAGACCACATTTCAATTACAGTGTTTTCCGGGACGTATAATAAGATAAATTACAACCTCCCAATTTCACATCCTAAGGGTCAAAAACCCCTGTTGTTCCTCTTTTTGAAAATTAAACGAGTTGGAGAATTTAAAAAAATGATTATTTAGATAGAGCTTATTCCAGTTGATATAAATACAAAATTTTAACCCCAGAAATCTACGCATTCCCGGTGAAAAATAATTTTTAATATATTATCAACCAATATTTTTCAAATATTTCGATTAAAATCAAAAATTGAAAATGTAAATATTGATCCTACAATTTCAAAAAAAATGTGGATTGTACGTCTACACATTTCCAGTAATTCCAAAAAAATATAAGATGGAATAATTCACTTTAAAGTAAAAAATAATGTGATATGACGGTTCCACCTAAAACAAATTTGGGAACCACTCCTTTAAAAGATTGATAATAGTTAATACACCATGTGTCAATTTATTAGGCAGATCCCTAAAATTAATGTAATAAACTCTAGGAATGATGAAAACTTAATTTTTTTTTGTAATTAGGTGGCTTTTAATTGATGTTAATATTATTCATTAAAAAAACTAAATTTATTTTGTAAAAAAACTTTTTATTCACATATTATTGTTTATTTATTTAAATTAATGTGTTAATTTGTTAGTCAAATCTAACAAATATTGATAAATGACAAGGAATATAAAGTCGAAATTTATTTCTAATGTTTAATATAGTTACCATTAACCTGTAACAATGTAATCAATTTTCCATCAACAGAATCTGCCAACTTCTTGACGCGTTTTGATTAGATTGTACTAGACACCTGTTTTATCGCATTCCACAGTGATTCAATGGAATTATATTGGGTTCTAGCAGCATATAGCTTTTTAAATGGTAGAGTTATATGTATAGTTAATAGGTTATAAAAATATTACATCTTTATCATACTCCAATAATTTTCTATTGGATTTAAATCTGAACTGTTAAGAGCCCAAATTATTAACTTTTCTCCATTAATGTCCATTTTCTGATAAAAATGTCCTACTATATAATCATGCATGGGAAGGTGCATTATCGTCCATGCATTTGAAATTGTTTTTAAATTTTTCACTCTTTGAATTGCACCATGGAAAGTAGTTCTCCTCCAAAAATTCTGTGTAACCAACTATAAAAATTTAAACATGCCAAAATAGTGAATATTACAATTTTGAATTTAATTTTACGCCACTTGGAATTCGAAATGATCCTAACACTTGACTACCAAGTATTCCAGCTCAAAACATGACCACTCCTCCACCTTATTGACGACGCAATCTAATCGGAACTTTAGCATCATTAAGTACCCAGCCTCTTGACCACCCATCCGGTCCATCTAAAGTTGCACAGCATTCATCAGTGAACAGAACCATCTGGAAATTTGTCTTTAAATTATATTTAGCCTAATTAATACGTTTTACTTTATGAATTGGCTTTAAAATTGGCCTTTTCGTAGATTTTTTGACAGAAGCAATGGTTTTTAATACCCTACAACGAGTATTTCTCTAAACATTGGTAATGTTACAAGTTGTAAATAATTTGTAACTAGTGGCAACTGGTGTGGTAGATATTCCCCGCCTTAATCAAAATAATTTTCGCGGTGTCACTACCTTTTTTCCACATTTTGACTTATCATTTTTTTTTTTTGATACGTAATGAGCCCATTTTTTGATGGTGCGTTTTAGAACTTTGCATATTTGAAGAGTTGTCTTTCCTTTGGCCAATAAGTCTGTTATTTGACTATTTTAGTCAATATTTAAGTCATTTTTTTGTCCTATTTCAAATTCGCCTAACAAATTGACACACTAATTTAACTAAATAAACAATAATATTAACATCAATTAAAAGCCACCTAATGACAAAAAAAATTAAGTTTTCATCATTCCTAAAGTTTATTAGATCAATTTTAGTGATCTGCCTAATAAATTGACACACTGTGTAGTGGATTTTTAAGTTAGATTTTCAACGTGAATTTATTTTTTTGGTATAATAAAAGAGTGCCCTCGGCAGAGCTAGGTGCTGTTTGTACGTAGTACAAAACAGCCAAGCTAGTACTAATTACTTCTTAAAGTCATCTAGACCGAATTTTTCAAGAAACATAATTGTTTTTTAATTCTGAGGCATATTCTCTCATACTAATTTCAGCATACATTTTATGTATTTTCGTCAAAATGGGAGTGTTACCGTCCTTTTTTAGTTGCCAAATATAGTGTGAGTAATTCACTTTTATTCATGCTAAAGAAAAATATAAAATTTGTTAGAGCGACATAATCATAGATTTTTTGACCAAATTATGGTAGGGTTTTTAAGGGGAATTTTTTCACTTGTGCGCCATCATTAGTGTTCACGTGTACCGCAAAGAAAATAGCCAAATCTCACATTAAAAACAATCCTTACTTATAAATTAATTTAGTTAAAACTGTATGTCTGTTTGTTCCAGTTTATATAAGAAAGTAACGGTATAGTTTTAAAAATAGCACTTTCCAATGCTAATTTTTCATTGATTAGATTTTATTGCAAATGTCATTTTCAGCAATTGAATCCGTCAAGATCTAAACTCAATTTTTTTTTTTAAAATTACCAACATTGTGATAAATTTAATAATCTTATATAATTTACGGCAAAAACACAAATTACCTTTTTTTAAAAATGAAAAAAGCCCTATAATTGTATACAACATAAATTGTAGGATAATGTTTAAAATCATTAACATTATCATAATTGCAAACCCAAGAAAGTACATTTTGAAAACCTCACATTACACTTTTTTAAGATGTGAAAGTCCTAGAATTTAAAAAAATTTTAAAATTTAGTTCCCATTCTATTATAATATTAATAAAAGTGGTTTATTTATATTTAGACTGACTGAAACCGCAAAAGCAGAAACATATCTTTGCATATATTTTACATTTTAGGCCAATATTTTTAAACCTCGCCGATTTTTCAAAAGGAGTTCATATGTTGTTATTGAAATTGATGGCAGAGAATTTGTTACTTTGGTATCTGAAGATCAAAATTTGAATCCTGTTTGGAACTGTTTATTTCAAATGTATTTTTCAGTGATATATCATGGCTTTAACTATATTCCCGAGGACCGTAAATCTTTATTTACACAAATCCTTATACACTGCGTTCCAAGAATGCATGCAATGCGTTATTATGCAAACATAAAAAATATTAATAATTTAAAATGTAGTCACTTAATTCTATTAATTTTTTTATCATATTTATATATTCAACTAATAATACTTTAACGTTTCAAGAAAAATGTAATGTATTCAAGAGAAAAAGTTAATACACGAAGATTTAAGAAAATTTTGTGATTTTTGGTGTGCCAAATTATTATGCAAATTAAGATTAAACAATAATTTCTTGTTAATACGAATAAATAAATTTTTTTAAATATTTAAATAATATAGTCCATTGTATTTTAAACCAAATTCATGCAAAAAAATGTAATTAAACTTTACATATTAATATACCCCTTTCCGGATATTACAAGAAAAAGTCGTTTATCTATGGATTTCATGAGGTTTTCAATTGTTTTTGCATCGATTGTTTTGATTTCTTTCACAATTGTATGCCATAGATTGTTCTTTGATTGATATTGTTTATTCCCACTGTATATCTTTCATTTAATTATGGACCATAGATTTTCAATACAATTAAGATCGGGAGAATTTGGCGGCCAACACATTATTTTTTCTGATTCATAGCCATTTAATGAAAGATATTTTTTTGTATTACGGGATGCGTGACTTGGGCATTATCATGCATAAAAATGAAATTTTTAAGAAAGCTTTTACCTTTTTTTTTTATTCATGAAAAACGTTATTATTTATAAACGCGCAGTATGTTTCAGAATTAATTTTGACTCCATCATCTAACTTAAAAGGTCCAATAATAGTGTCTTTCACAATGCTTGCCCAAATCATTATACTCCCACCCCTTGATGCCTCCTTAAACGGTTTGGTGGTGATCTGTTATTCATTAACCAACCTTTACTCCACGAATCTGGCCCATCTAAAGATATTCTGGTTTCATTGGTAAAAATTACATTTGAAAAATTTATCTTCATATAATTTTTAGCCCAGGTATTACGTATATAGTCGAAATTCCAGGTGTCGTTTGGTTAAACCTGGTTTACCTTTAGCATGCCTGACTTTACCAACTGTCTTTAATATTCTGCATCTCGTAGTTTTGGGTATATCAATTAATCCTGATGATTTAAATATCTCTAGAGAAGTGCTAAGAAGGTTTCGAACCATTTCTAGTTTAATATGGATATATCTTTAACAGATATCTCATAGATCTCTTTTGAATGATCCCTTTGCCTTTCTTTTTCTCTTCTTGGAATGGTTTTATATTTATCGACGGATTGTGCGATGATCGCATTCTAAATTTGAAGCTATTTCATTTATCGATATTCCGTTATCCAACATTGTCAGGATTTTATTTTTCTCGTCAACAGTATGTGAGGTTGATTTACCCATAATTCTCCTAAATTTTGATTAGCATATAATAATTATAATAATTTGGCACACTAAAAATTACCAAAAAATATGACATTTTAAATAGAATACTTTTTTGAAACGTGATAATTTTTTATGTTACAGTGCAGTTTTATATGATCAATGATTAAATTATGATATAAAAATTAATACAATTATGTGACTACTTTTTTAATTATTAATGTTTTTAATGTTTGCATAATAACTTGGAACTCAGTGTACAATATATATAAAATTGAATGTTTGTCTGTGTTACCGTCTATTTAAAAATAAAACAGACCTATACTTTAAAAACCTCAATTTCAAATACAGTTTTTGGATAGTGATATTTTTATATAAATTTCATTTTTCAAAAATTTAGTCCTTCATGAATGAGGTTTTTATAAAAAACCGAGTTTGTATTTATTCTAAAAATAAAATCAGCCCTAGAATTTAAAAAAAATATTAACTCTGGACGCGCTTTAATGTCTTGAGGTTGTAGTCAATCTCAGCCTCAGAAACGTACAGAATCTCAGAATTTTCATGCTTAAAATCACAAATTACATTATTTTAAAATTAAAAAAGTTCTATATTTTTGTAAAAATAAATTCTGAGACAGTTTTTATATATAATTATGAGTATCATCATAAATTGCAACTCAAAAAAATACACGGTCAAAAAGTTTACTATTTACTAATTTTTTTTTATAAAAATTATTAAAATATTTACCATACAGCAGTGGTTTACAATTGGGGTATTTGGACCCAAATTCAAATAATTGAATTGTCTTATTCAACATCATTTCAAATATAGATGAAAAATTTGTTCTATGGAAAATGAAAATTTTAACTTGATACTTTTTTATTTTACATATACATTTAATATGTATTGTTAATCCAAACATTTGAAAAATATTGGTTGATAATATATTAAAAATTATTTTTCACTAGGAATGCTTAGATTTTTGAGGTTGAAATTTTGTATTTATATCAACAGGAATAAGCTGTATCAGAATAATTTTTTTTTTAAATGTAGGATCGTTAATTATGTAAAATTTTTAGTTTTAATAAAATAGTTTCATAATATAAAAAATTAATACTAAAGTGTGTTTTTTTACCGTGAAGGCGTCACTTTGTCAAATTGAAATTTTTTGTGTGTATTGACTGGATATAACTGTATCAATTGTAAATTTTTTTAAATTCTGGGACTATTTTCATTTTTTAAGCATAGGGTAATTTGTGGTTTTGAACATGAAGGTGAGCGTTTATGAGGCTGAGGTTTACGACAATGTTAATTATTTTAAAACGCGTTACATAATGTTTGTTTTATTAAATTTTTGGGCTGATTTTATTTTTAAACAAAAGAGTAATTTGGGTTTTTGAGCCTTAAGGACTCAAATACGGAAAAAGAAAAATAGATATAAACAGAATAGATATACACGGACTGGGAAAAACTGTATTAGAAATTTGGTTATATTAAATTCTGTGACTCTCAATTTTTTAAATAAACGGAAACACACAGACATTCAATTTTATGTAACGAAAGGATGAGTGTACATAAAATAAATAAATAAATATTTTTATTCTTAACATCACGTTTTGTCACTATCAAGGATATAATTAAATTTTCTGAAAACGTAACTCTAAAAGTTTGTTTGGTAATCTCGAGGTTAGGAAACCATGATATATCTGGTGTATTTTATATTTTTAGAGCATGCGTTAATTATCCATCAAAAATGCGCATTTCTTTGTTTGATCAAGTTAGTTTTTATGTTAAAAGTTTGATTTTATAATTAGCAATTATTTAAAAATGTATTAATTGGATCAAATCATGTTACTATTCTACCTAGCTTGTTTGAAGGTGAAACCATATCTAGAATCTACGAATTGGAAGAAGAATCGGTGACGACATCAAATGTTCACATTACAATGGTGGATGTAATTGTTTACCAAATAATCATGAAAATGCAATTTATAAGTTCTAAAGTTGTTTTATAGTGCGATGAATTTTTGTAAAACAATTTTGTACATTTTTTTGGGAGTCCACTTTTACCAATTCCAATTTTCCTTAAAGAGGTTGTAAAAGTAGGTTTTTCCTTTAAGGGTTTGTGAAAATGAATTTTTCCCTAAAGGTTAGTAAAAGTGGATTTCTCTCTTAAGGGTTGGTAAAATTGAAATTTTAACTTATGGATTGATGAAAATGGATTTTGGTAAAAATGGTTGGGTTTAATAATATTTTCATTTTTTCATATATATATTTTTTTCACTTTTATCATCACCATACTGGGAAACACTAATTTAGAATCTAAATTTTAGAGCAATGAAATAATTAATTTAAGCTAATTGATTTGATTTAGAAAATATCTGAAAATCGAGGTTTTTTAATCAAATATTTTTATTTTTATTCAATAGCAACGTCGGTAAAAATATTGCAAGGAATATTTCCGAATGAAAACAAAAATGTTTTATTTCAGGTAATCTATATTTGAACAAAAAATGAAAATAAATTTTATTATATTAGACTTTAAAAAACAAGAACGACATTTTGGAATTGGCGATTGAACACATTTCTTCGTTGAATTGAACCCTATTAATTAAAATGTATTTCCAATAAATGAATTACATTTTTCTAATGAAGTTTGTTGACCCTTCATTCACATTGTTCTGTATGGTGTTTATTGTCAAAAATATAATTTCGTGGGTTGTAAATATTTCTATCATGGTCGAACACCTTGAGAGTGTTTATATGTCTGCGATATTGATTTATCGAGTATTCATTAGTAATACTGGATTGATCTATACTAGTTTTTAATGCGTACTTTATATACCGCTTTTCTTTAGCTCTTCTATTTTTAAACCATACCTATAAACTTTAAATTATATTATCATTTGCAGTCAATCAACTAATACACTATGTGTACTATTCAATTTTGATTTATTTAAACAAATGTATCATAAAGACAGTTTGTCAAGCATGTAAATCACCCAATCTTATTAATATTTTAAAGGTTAATGTATGCTAAATATGTTGTATGTAATTACTAATTACATGCAGCAATTGGCATATAGTAATTTATAAAGCGATAATAAAACTTTTCAAGGTACCTCTATTCTTTCTTCAGATATATTGATGCATTTTGAAATTTGATTTCTTACCAAAATGTTGGGATATGGGTTTTTGCAAAATACTTTTTCAAATAAATCTATTTGGTATGCATGAAATATGGTTCTGCGCCTACGATTTCCGTTTCTTTCCGAAAACTTGTTGAATTGGGCTTCTAAAAAAATTGTATACGTAATTGGCTATTTTACTGTTTATATTTTCACATTTTTTCAAATTTTCTTTATCTTTATTTCCATCTTGTAGCAATTTATCTATAGAATATAGTGTATATTTTTGTTTTTCCATTGTAATTTTTTAATCTTTAATGTCAAAATATTTACCAAAATAACTAATTAGATAATCGTTTTATAGCTTGTTATAGTGTATCTATAGCTTACATTAAATGGCCAATCCATTTAACGGTCACGGTAAGTATTTCATAATAAATTGAAATGAATTAAAATTTAATTGAGTGTAAATTATTACCTATTTTATTTAACTTATTAATACAAAATGTTATTTGATAACACTTTACATTTTAATGTTATTAATAGTATTATAGTATTTATATTATTATAGTATTATATATAGATTCATAGCTAATATAGATTAATGTATAATTTATTTATCTTGAAGCACATTAAATTTTTTATGTTTATACAAATTATTCATGTATATAAAAAATACATGATAATTTTTGATAAGTATTACTTGTGTAATAAGTTTAATTATCTACCGTCAATTCCACTGACGTATCATTGTTATAATTCACGTTATTTAATTTTTATTATTTACTATTTACGTAATTGTGCGGTTACTTTTTATTTTAAATTATAACAGCTATACTAGATCAACTGGAATAAATTGTATCCGCATAATCCTTTTTTAAATTCTAGGACTGGTTCCCAAACTTTTTACTGTTGGGGTGCATTGAAAATTAATAAAAAAAAATTTCGTGGCGCCCCGATATGTAAAAAAATTCAGATGTCTTTTCTCTATCTAAATGCATAACATATTGTAGATCTACAAGTCAATTTCCTTTGATGTATTTTATTAATATTAAATCACTTTTATATCTGATAATAAAATGTATGCTTGAAATTTGTTGTAAATGTCAATTATATGTAAAATTATTGGCTTGTAGAAGTACAACACGATGATAAATTAGGGTGTGTATTAAAGTAAAACGGTTAAAAATATATGTCTGTTTATTTATTTAAAAAAGTCAGGGGAGTCAAGTTTTACAAATTCCATATTCTTATAATAGTTTTTCCAGAGTGATGTTTTATCAGAAATTGAGTCCTTCAAGGTTAAAAACCCAATTGTCCTTTATTTTTAAATTCAAACCAGTCCTAGAATTATAAAAACTACTCATTCTAATAAAAAGTTTTAAATTCGTCAATATTATGATAATTTTCAATTTCAAAATCTTATATCTCCACGGCCAAAACCACAAATTACCCTTTTTTCTAAAACTTAAAAAATTTTTATATTTGTATACAACATAGATTCTGGAATGGTTTTTAAATACATAAATATTATCATAAATCGTAACCTCAAAAAAGGTAATTTTCACGGTCAAAAACGCAGATAACCTTTTTTTGATACCTTTATATCCAGTTAACACACAAAAAATTGCAATCTGATTAAGTGACGACTTCATGGTTAAAAATGCATTTTAATTATCATTTTTTTTTTATTTCGAAATTATTTTATTAAAAATTTGAAATAATTAACGGTCATACAATTAAAAAAAGATTATTCTGATACAGCTTAGTCCAGTTGATATAAATACAAAATTTTAACCACAGAAATCTACACATGCCCAGTGAAAAATAATTTTTAATATATGATCAATGATATAATATTTTTGAAATGTTGGATTAAAAGTAAATAATCATCCTACAATTTCAAAAAAATATTTTATTGAATGTCTACATTTCCAATATAGAAATATGGGTAGAAATTTATATAATTGATACCTTCGTATTTTTTTTCATTCTCATTTTCAAAACATCTCGTTTAAAATTTAAATTAAAACTACAACAACGAATTAGTAAAAGTACAACTTTGTTATTATCATTTTTATATTCAGTGAAAATTTAATTAATAATTATACGTCATTATCATTTATTATCATTGTATGAAAAATATTTATTACAATGCTTTTCAATGTTGGTAAAATTCATTTGAAATGTTTCTGAAGTGTTGATTTGGTTACTTATTTTTTCGTGAGATCAATTTAAAAGAGAAATTTCCTATCGTTTATGAGAATAAATTTTTCCAACCGCAATATTTAATTTAAAATGTTCATGACATTGAACATTTTTATCACCATCTTTTAATTCTATCATTACTCAATATTCTAACCGATACTGAGTTATAGTTTCATTCTGATGGCCGTATCAATCAATTGTTGATAAGTTATAACTTGTGATAAGACTTATCTGCAAGTGATAATTACAAAAGAAAATTGATAAGTTTTTTCAGTAACCACTGCCCTAGCGATTAGGGCCTAATTGTCGATAATTAAAATTATATTCTCATAAATTAATAAAAATTTTTGATTCATAAAACAACATTAATCGAGGAAAGCCGTATTTTATTCAAATTTATGTCATAGAGTCAACTCACTAAGCACAAAATAGAAAACAACATAATTATTGACCAGTTGACCGCACGTATCTTCCGAGAAACGTTGTAATTTATCGTTTCGTGTATCGTAATGACAAATCAATAAAAGTTTCACATAGCATTAGTTTGATAGCAATATAGAAACAAACTTAAATAAAGTTATTTTGATATAGTGATTTATACAATTTAAATGTTAAATAATACATTTGGCTGGTTTGATTAAAAAAAACATAATGTCATTTGATATTGAAAAAATTCAATTTACAGATGAATGTGAAAAAGAAAAGCTGTCAATATATCTAGAAATGAAAAACGACGCGTTATCTCAATTACAAAATGATGTAATAAAAAAGGAATGTGAATACGAAGAATTAAAAAAAGAGCATGAAACAATGCGAAAAAATTTAAACAACATGTCTGAAAATGAAAAATTATTGAACGAAAAATTAAATTCAAAAGAAACGAAATCTGATGAAACAAAAGGTGAATTAACAGAAATAAAAGAGAAAATGAATAGTCTTGAAATTGAAAAGAATACTTTTATGCATGACATTGATTTATTGAAAAATAAAAACATGGAATTATCGGACCTGTTATCCAAAAAATCAATTGAATATGAAAGTGTAAATAACGAATGGAAAATGTTGACAAAAAGAGTAGCAGAACTGACCAGTAGTGAATCAAAAGCAATAACTAGAGCAGAATTGGGAGAAATGGCTCAATCAACATATAAACATAAACTTTCTATTGAAGAAAGAGAATTGGAATTTGTTAAAAAGCGATTAGATGAAATGAATGAAAGATTATTGTCCCGAGAATTTGAAATTGTCGATCTTAAGCGTTTCAATTCTACCAGTTTGTTAAAATTCAACAATGAATTGGATGAAAAAATTCAACTTGTAAAAAATTTAAAAACTAGTAATGAATCTTTTAAACAAACGGTGCATGATTTAAAACAAGATTTGAATACAAAAAATGAACAATTTACTGAAATTAATTTAAAAAACTTTACCTTTCAACAAAACTATAAAAATGAAAAAAGTTGTTTAAATGAAAAAATTGAGTTTCAAAATAATTTGATTCAAGAGTTAAAATCAAAAGCCAATGACGGAGAGCAGCAAGTTTGTATTTTAAAAGAACACATTGTTGAAATTAATAACGAATTTTCTCAGAATAAGGAAAAACTAAAATTAGCCATGATTGAATGTGACCAACAAATGACAAAAACTGAAGATGAAAACGAAAGATTGAAAACTGAACTTAAACATGCTAATCAACTGATTAAATCTTCCAATATTCAGTATACTACAAATATAAATAATGCAATTTCAGATTTATCACCTTCAGCAGCGGTAGCTCAAAAGTTTATGAAATCGGGACAATCGCTTACCCAGATTTACAATGAATACATAATTTTAACTGAAGCTTATGAAAAGGAAAAATTGGAACGTAGGCAAGTCACTGATTCATTGAATCATGTATTAAATGATTTGGAAATGAAAACTCCTCAGATTGAACAATTGAAGGTTAATTATGATAAGGTTTTGGAAAGCAAAAAAATTATACAAAAACAGTTGCAAGATGAAAATGTAATACTCGTTTCAATTCGTAAAAAGTTGAATAAAAACCATATCAAATATAGATACGTTTGCAAGGAAAATGAACGTCATAAATCTCAAATTTTACAACTTTCTATGCAAGTTAGAAATTTATTGGCCACTATTGAACATGAACGTGGTAATTTAATTAAATGTCGTTCTGAAAAGTCTGAAAAATCGCAAGTGTCTCAAAATGAAAATGAAGCTCTCTACATGAATTGCGATAAAATGAGTTTTAACGATTTATGTGGTTTACAAAAGTTGAATATCAAATTGATAGATTTGTTGGATAAGCAAAAAACGAAAGATTCTGACTCTGAATCTGATAAATGTTTTGACAATACGTTTAGTGTTTCTCAAGAGTCAAATTCTACCATTCCAACATCTGAAATTACCAAAATTTCTGTTTCTGAATTGAATGAACTTAAAAACATTATTTCGAGCTATGAAAAATTGATTGAAACGAGTTCTCAGGAAAGAAACTTTTATCGTTCCTTCTCTACAGCGTTAGCCAAGTGCCATGAAATTGACATTCCAATTTCTGATATCTTTAAGCAAGACAAGATTGACATCAGTGCATGGATAACCCAAGTTGTTGAAAAAATTAACGAAAAAATGACTCAATATAGTGTTAAATTTAATGACCAATCTAGTAAAATTGATAAATTGAAGGAAAAGCATGAAAAGTACGTTGCAGCTATTCAAAAATCGACAAGTCTATTAAAAGAAGAACTCGAAAAGTATAAAAACAATTATTTCGAAGTCAACATTAAAACAGCTAGATTAAATGCGGAATTGGAATATGCTAATCAAAAAGTTGATTCAGCTAATCAAAATTATCAGAAATGTTTTGATGAATTGAATGAAGCCAAATCCGATAAATTAAAATGTAACGAAATTATTGCGAAAAATGAATCTACGATCGCAATACTGAGAAGTGAAATTTTTTCAACGTGCGAAAAATCCAATAGGTTTGAACTTCGGTTTAATAATAATGAATCCTTGTATAATGAAATGAAATGCAATGTAGCTAGGTTGGAACAAGAAAATAAAGATTTATATAATCAACAAAATATTCTAAATTCAATGTTTTCAAATATAAACAGTTTGAAAAAATCTATTGACCAAAATGAACAAGATGTTTTTGAAAGCGACAAGAGAAAAATGTCACTTTATGAACAACAATTGACCGCTTCTCGTAGAACAATGGATCAAATTCAATCTCAAAATATTGCGGTAGTAGACACTCTGAATAGTCAATTGTTAGATATACGTTCGCAAAGGGATTGTTATTTTTCAGAATTGAGCCAATTGAAATGTGACAATGAAAAATTAAAAAAATCCGTCGAATCTTTGACGGCAACGTGCGAAGAATTAACATTGTCTTTACACAAATCAAATGTTGATATTGATGAGATTAAAAACATGTCGGTCGGTGGTGATTCAGAAAGAAACATGGACCAAGTATTTAACGAGCTAGAGTCTTATAAAAGTAAATGCATTTCTTTGGGAGATTCGCTAGAATGTTCTAAAAATAACCTTGTCAAATACAAAGCCCTAAGTCAAAGCTTGGAAGCTGCTCTCGAAACTGAACAAAAATCAAAGTTGGATAGTTCATCTCAATACATTGAAAAAATTGATGCAATAAAATCTGAATGTACTGCTTTACACTTAGAAATTGAACAATCGAAGAATGATAATGATGCAACAGTAAAGTCTAATGATGAATTGACTTGTGAAATTGCCAAAAAAGATAAAATAATTACTGAATTGACCCATAAATTTGGGACTGTAGATGAAAATTATAAAGATTTAATGAAATCGATGAATTCTGTATTGGGTGATTTATCCAATTCTAATTTAAATGACAGTGAATTGAAGAAGGAAATTTTTAAAATGAAAAAAAACGAAATGGAATTACAAGAAAATGTTAAACAATTGAATTTGGAATTAATTTCTAAAAATGATGAATATTCTAAACTGAAAGATTCACTAGAATCATTAAAAAATCATAATAATGAAATTAAAGAAAATTATTTAAAACAAGAATTGGAATTAGTTCAAAATAAAAATACGGCTATTGAAAAATTGAACGAATCCATTCAAACAAATACAGTTTTATCTACAAAACTAGAACAAGTTACAAGTGATATTAACCTGTTGACCGGTAAACTCAACATTTTGGAAAATATAGACAAAAATGTTAAAAATCATAACGATGAAACTCATATTATGGCTCTTTTGTCACATGACTTGATTGCGAAAGAAAATAAAGTAGAATTAGTTGAATTTATTAAATATCTTCGAACTGAAAATTTATTACAAAAAAATAAAATTGAACATTATGCCCTAGAAAATGAAAAATTAACTGTACAGTTGAATGCAAATACTCAAGAATTAATTCTAATTCGAAAAAAATTGGACGATGAATTTAACAATGCAGAAATCAAAGCTAGAACAGCAGCTCAACATGCTGATTTGCTCAGAAGACTTGAATTAATGGCTAAAATTGAATCAAACAATGAACAACTTACAAATGAATGCAAACGCAGTAAATCTGAAAATTGTCAATTGAATGATAAAATTAAGTTATTGGAAAATGACCTTGCTTCATTTAAAAAAACGACAATTGAATTGGAAGCTAAAAACGAAATTATAAACAATACAGTCTCTTCTCTTAATGATGATGTCAATAGTTGGAAAAATTTAAATGAAGAGTTGAATTCAGCAGTCGGAAGAAATGATGATATTAATCAAAATTTAATCAAAAACCAAGAAGAAAATAAAAGACTTGTTGCGAAAATAAAATTGTATCAAAAAAAGTTGAATTTAAATTCAGAAAATATGAGCCAGGCTAAGACTGAAAATGAAAGATTATCGTTAATTATTGATGATCAAATTAAAGAATTGGAAAAAAACAAAAAAATGACCGAAATGATTAGAAATAGAGCTCTATTTTATCGCAAACAATTTGAAGAATTGGAAAAAACTAAAAAGGGCGTGTTTATTAAATCCGATGATAAAAATATTGAAATTGTTAAATCCGACGAAGAACTTAAAATTACTAGACAAAAATTATTACAAGTTGAAAAGGATAATCAAACTTTGAAAGACCAAGAACTTGTTATGAATATGGAAAGAGATGCTATTATTTCTGCTAATCAACAATTGGAAATGAAGTTGAAGAACCAAATTGCTTTAAATTCAAATTTAAAAATTGATAATGTTGATACAACTTTTAATACCACTCTTAATGAGACTATTGCAAGTGAAGTTGAAATTAATGAAAAAGACAAGGAATCACAACCTTTTATTGAAAATTCTATTCCAGTTATAAACAAAACAATTGAATTGGATACAGTTAGTGCAAAGGAAATACACGAGGAACCCAGTTCCACTTCTGAACCGGAACATATTAATTTCTCTAGTATTCTTAATCCTACCAATTCTCGGCATGTATTACCCGTGTTTTCAGTTACTCCTGCCAGTCGTCCTCTTTTTAAGGATTCTGAAAATGTTCTAAATGCTGATACTTTTAATTTATTACCTAAAACTGCCAGTGTACGACCAATTTCTCATTTTGATTCAATTTCTACTAGTCTAGCTAATTCAGGTGTTTGTTTGCCTAGAATTGCTGGATCAGACGGCGAAACTCATCCAACTGCTCTTAGAATTGCTCAAAGTGGTAATTTTATTTTATTAATGCAGAGTTTCCCAGGACGAGTCCCAACTCTCCACATATTTTGTATTATTTTATTTTTAAATCTATAATCTTTGTTGTAATAATTAAAAGATAGATTATTTTTATCAGTCCTTACGGAAAAAATTTCAGGATTACCCACGAGTGGGTAAATACCCACAAGTATGGAATCACTGTTGTAGATTCAAATTGGTCATGTCTGGAAATAATTATTTCATATTTACTTTCAGAAATACTGGAAAATGACTTTATTATTTCGAGTACTGGTGTAATTACAAATGTAAGTCAAAGTGCCACTTTTACGTCCAGACCAGAAAGTAATTTTTGTTTTTTATCAATTGTTTTTATATACAATGTTTTAGACATTTTTAATTCAATTGATAGTGATGGTCGTATAACTAAAAGACAAAGAGAATTGTATTTTGTATTGTTAATGTTTTGATAATTAATTTTAGTGCATCGAATAGTATAACTAAACGTTTCAAAACAGATGATGTGGTAATTTTTTGGTCTTAATTATTTGATGGGTTTGACCCTGCAATGAGTATGAGTAAAAGTTTTACTAATATTAAAAATTTAAAAGCCGATTTAAAAATGAATAATTTACTGGAAACGACGATACTTTGAATTATTGTATAATTAAGTTAAATTATCCATAATACCTATATGATGTGACAAAAAGATGTTTTAGTGTTGTATAACTTTTGGATTTATGAAACATTTTTTTAATTTCTTAATCTATGTACGGAGTTAAATTAAATCTGATTGAGTTGGCTTTATTTAAAATTGTTGTAAATATTTGACTAGAAAATAAGTCATCAAGTTGACACAGAAGAATTTCAAGGTTCAGATGACTTAAATGGAGTTGATAGTATTCTAAATCAGGTATATATATTTTATAATTCATTTTTATTGTTAAATGTATTTATATAGCTTGAAAATACTTCACGGGATATACGCTTTGATAATGAAAGTGCTGACATACGACTAGAATCTGAATTGGAAGAAGAAAATGATAGTTACAATGATAGTCTTTTTAAAGATGGAGACTTAAACGACAAAACTGAAGGTTTTATATCAATAATTATTTACATTTTTTAATACTCCACTTGGATGGATTTGTATTTATACATTTCATGTTTAGATGAAGATGATAAATATATTGATGAATTTGAAGATGAAGAATATGAAACTTCAGATGAAGATATTATAATCAGTAATTCTAGATTAAAACATTTTCAATGATTTTAGTTGATGGACAATCAGAAGAATCAAATGTAGACTCAAATAAAGGTGTTTATCTTAAATCAAATTTAGTGACAGAACCTTATATGCATATTAATAAAATTACAATACATTTACGTTTAGAACAGGAAGGAGAAACTCTTAAAAATGATGATATGAAAGGTAACAATTACTTAAAATGTATATATATAAATTAAGTTAATTCAACGGGCGTCGAAAAAACGAAATCATCTGTCAAAAAAGAAAACTCAATTCCAAAATCAACAAGATCTTTGATCCGAAAGAGATAGTTCAAATGTGTATATAATGTGTGAATATTCAATTTTGTAAAATTTATTATACATTTTATATGATTTCATCTACCACAATTTCTTCAAGAATCTTTCCATAAGAACCGTCCTTGAGTTGAACTACATCATAGTCCATTTTGGACGGATCAGACATTTTTACTTTTATGACTTTAACGATTGTCAAATTACCTGATCCGTCATTTGCAATAATGTGCTTACATTCACCAAAATCTATTTCTGATGTACATTCTTCTGGTTTTTTTGATGATATACTTGGTGATTTTACTACACTACGATTTTTTTTTTTTTGGGGTGAATCATATCCATCAATATCAAACAACAAATTTCCAACGCCGTGGTGTTCATAGCAAGAAATTATTATATCTCTTAAAGCTTCGGCCCAAGGTTTTTTTCTTTTTTCTTTGTCACTCCTACTGTCTGATTTAACATTCAAAAATGGAATGTTTACTGGCCACCATTTTGGCTTATATAAAATATTCCCCCAGTTGACGCTAGATCTATTACAACTGATTTTTATTATTTCCGGTATGAAACTTCTCATTGTCACCTAAATTAATAATTGTAAATCTTTGTATATTATTGGTGCGGTTCAAAAGGAATAAAAAAAATGTGTACATTGAAAACCATCCCTAAAAATTTGTATTATGTATGATTCCATACCTTTCATTGTCGTTAAAAATTATCTTAGATCAGCGGTTCCCAAATTTAGGTACGGGGATTACTACAGATCTTCAAAAAAATGTATTGGTTCGGGATGAATTTTGCAAAATTTAATATTGAACTATTAATAAGAAGGTAAAAAGTAATGTAGCGATAATATTTTTGTAGTGTTTCTTAGAAGTATTAATTAAATGTGAAATAACCGTTCCGTGGTAAAAATTTAAGAGACCTTTCTTAGATTACAAAAATAAATGTTTTACCACAGGTACTGTTCTAATATGGACGGCAAATCCATTTAGATATAGTGGTGTCAATTTTTTAATTGGTAGGATTTCGGGTTTAGGGGTTTCATCTATTAACATGTTTGCTAATTGTTCCATGTTTCGTTCCATATCACATTGAATCATTGATTTGTATTTAAACACCTAAAAGTATTATAATATTAATTAAATATAACTATAATTGGTGTTTTATTAGCGTTCTACGTAATCTGGCTCATGGATTTTAAAAAGACCGGATACATCAAAATAATGGGACTTCATACAATGCGTAATGTAAAACTTCATATGAAAATTATAACGAGAAATAATGAATGATTGACAAACGCCTGATGTCTTAAATATTACTCTCATTTAATTGAATCTCTGCTTTCTCTAGTCTATTTCCAGAAATATTAACAGAAAAAAATTAAATACATTTGTTGATAGTTGATACATCACCCAAATCAAAAAAATTTAAAGTTACTTGCAAATGATGGAAAAATCTGAGAATTAGAGCTAGATAAAATAATCACGAATTCGTGTATGACCATTGGGTCATTGATCATTTAGTCTAACGCAGTGGTTCCCGATTAAAATAGTGTACACACCCTCATTTCAAAATATATATTTTTTTGGACCCCAAAGGAAATAAGAAATATAAAACATTTATGAAAATATTGAACGTTTTTTTCAAAAAAATATCGGTAAAAGTCAATCTTTCCCTGAGGGTTTAATATGGTATTTTTTATGGTTATTGACAACCAACCATTTCTGTTTCATAAACTATACATTTTCTATTAATAAATTTACGGTTGATAAGAGTGGTTCAGATCCAATTATTTTTGTTGCATGTAAATTAGACATTTCTGATTCTGTGTGAATAATACAAACTATTTGTGTGCCTGTCAAGTTACTTACATCTTTTATCAATTCTTTTAAAACACTAAATACTACATGTATATAGTTTTGACTTGTTTAAATTAGGGATTCTTAACCTTTTGTCACGCGCGACCCCATTTTAATAATATAAAAATTTCGGAACCTCGCATCACAATTTCTTAATAGGATTTACGAAGAAATATTAATTACTATAATACAAATTTATTCATAAGATATTTAATGTTTTCTTAGTAGTTCAAATCTCTGCTTATAATATGAGATAGAGTATCTATTAAATACTCTAATAAGTGGCGGATCGATGATTTTCAGCCAGGGGCTAGATATTATGAGGGGCCAAACAGATATAATATAAATTTATTTGTTTATTTTAAATTATTCTAATTTTTTAAACGGCCACATTTTCCCCATATGAAATTATTATCGATTCGCAGACAATTTTTTTCAACTATTACGAAAAAATTTATCATTTTAAAAATCACAATAAAGCAACTTTTAAGTTGTATTTGAAAGTTTTATATTGTAATTTTTTATAGGGTTGCTGAAAATTTTGATCTCCTTAGATGGGAAAAATTAAAATTAAACTATTTGTAAAACTGTAAATTACTTTAAACCATGTCTTTGACGTTGCTTTCTTACAACAGGATCCATAATGAAATATTTTTTATTCGATGGAGTAGTAACATTAATAGCAGCAGCACTAATGCCTTTCATACCTAAGTTTAATTTTAATAATAGAGATTTTAAGATTTATCAACAGTTTTTGGGGGTAATTATCAAAAATTCAAGCATAATTACAACCCAAAATAAATGAGTTAACACTGAATTTAAAAAAGTGGTAAACCCATCAATGGAAACAGACATACAATACCATATTGAATATCATAAATATTTTGTGTTAAATTTAAAATTTCAAGTCAAGAGCCTCATAGAGGTGGGTAGGGATATATGACCCTATGAATCGTTAGTGAAAAATTTTAGGGGCCTATTTCTCATTTTTGGTGGCATCGAGCTGGTAAGTTCGGCTCTGTCTAGGAATATTAATTATTGCATATTTTTGTTTTAATAAATCAATAATGTCGGATATTAAATCCCACCAGAGATGAGGAAAGTGCAGCTTTATGAACAATTTGAAAGTTTTTATATTCATGTCAATTTGATGATATTTATATTATTTGTTAATTATAGATAAACATGATCACAAAATAATCAATTAGTGATACATTTGGACTACAAAATAGTTGTATGAATTACATTTAAAATGTATTTATTTTCCATTGTTTAAGCAAATTTTAGAAGGTGCGGCTTTCTAAAGACTCAGCTCTCAAGCTAAAGACTTCAGCACCTCAGCTGAATCATGACAGAAACGGCACATATCATAAAAATTACCGATATTCAAGAGTCTTGATATTCTAATATCTTTCTGATTTCGACGAAGTCTGCTATAAATTGCATCTATCGATACACAAGTCGATTCACTCGTATCAATTTTATTTAGTAAAGTATAATTCCTACTAAGATTCTTAACATCCTCCATTTATTTCACTTATGATATTTAAAGATATAGATTATTAAATATTGTGATTTAAAAATTTAAAAATAGTTCGACACTATAGCTACTGAAAAGTTTACCTTAAGTATTAAAAGCGTGTAGTATACGCCGTATGTATGTAAAAATTCCGAAGGAATGAATTATATAGATTTTCACCCATATGTCTTTATTGGAAATATGTAGACGTTCACTGCATATTTTTTTTGAAATTGTAGAATCAATATTTACATTTTCAATTTTTGATTTTAATTAAAATATTTGAAAAATATCGGTGGATAATATATTAAAATTTATTTTTCACCGGGAATGCGTAGATTTCTGGGGTTGAAATTTTGTACTTATATCAACTGGAATAAGCTCTATCAGAATTTTTTTTTTTAATTTTCGGAACGTTAATTATTTCACATTTTTTGTTTTAATAAAATATTTCGGAAAAAAATATATGACTAATAAAATGCTTTTTTGACCATAAAGTCGTCACTTATTCGGATTGAAATTTTCTGTATGTGTTAACAGGATACAACTGTAAAATTTGTAAATTTTTTGAAACTAACTGTTTTCATTAAAAAAAGAAGGGTAATTTGTGGTTTTGGCTTTGAAAATATAATTTTTTTAAATTTAAATTTATGATAATGTTTATGATTTTAAAATCCGCATCAGTGTATTTTTTTAAATTTAAATTTATGATAATGTTTATGATTTTAAAATCCGCATCAGCATTTAAAATTATGATAATGTTCATGATTTTAAAATCCGTATCAGCGTATATATTTTTTTAAATTCTCCAACTCGTTTGGTTTTCAAAAAGAGGGACCACTGGGGTTTTTGACCCGTAACATGTAAAATTGGGAGGTTGAAATTTATCTTAATATACGTCCCGAAAAAAACTGTAATTGAAATGTAGTCTTTAAAAAATTAAAAAAATTCTAAGACGGGTAGTTATTTAAATAAAGCTTAACACACAAACAAAAATCGCGTAGCATATTATATATGTTAGGATTTTTTCTTAAATCTGCTATTTATGACAATTTTTACATATAATAATATAAATTTCAATTTCCAAAACTCACACCTTTATGACAATTTTTAGTATTGGACTAATTTTATTTTTTTGGAATTTATGCTATTTATGACAATTTTTAGGATTGGACTGTTTTTACTTTATTTTTAATATTATACACACATTCTGTCTAATAAATTAAAAAAATGGGATAAAAATTGTTTTTAAAATTTTTTACGCAAATGTTAACAAACAAAAAATTAAAATGGAATAATTCAGTTTAAAGTAAAAAGTAATGTGATATAATGGTTCCACCTGAAACAAATTTGGAAACCACTCCTTTAAAGGATTGATAATAGTGAATAGTAGAATTTTTAAGTTAGGTTGTCAACATGAATATATTTTTTTGGTATAATAAAAATGTACCCTCAGCAGAGTTAGGTGCTGTTTGTACGTAGTACATAACAGTCAACCTAGTATTTTAATATTAAGATATATATTAGTATTATTATTTGATAAGATTCTACTTCAGGTCTCCTTCCATCATCAAGGCTGATAAATATTACTTTAATTAATAAACACAAATTGAAAAATTTAACATTTTCCTTGTTTTTACATTCTAGTTTCATAAACGTATTGTTAATCGCTGTTTTATAAGTACATATAGCTGTATTGATGAATTTGATAATGGAATAAATTAACCAAATTTTATAAGATCATGAAAATTGCTTACAAAAATAAATTAAAATTATACTCAAGAGTGCTCAAGAATCTTGCTGTGTATAAACAAATATTAAATGTAAATTATTATACGACATGACAGTTGAAATTTAAATTACAGCTATAAATAGCATACAAGATTCGATATATTACAATTATTACTTTTAAATTGGTTTAATTTAATTATTCAATTTCTTAAATATGAAATGTAAGCTTTCTTTTTTATAAAATAACTGATTTAGACGTCAATGCATCCAGAAAAATGTCCATCAAACCAGAACTCGTTATGGAGATTTTATATAATGACATTTATCCAACTTCAGTGGAATGGGTTTTTGTATTTCTGTATATAGTTACATTTCTTCTCGGAACAATCGGAAACTTACTGGTTGTTATTTCTTACGCAAAGTTTGATAAATTGAGAAACACTGTTTATACTCTTATTCTAAATTTGGCAATATCTGATTTAATTGTGATATTCACTTGTATGCCGACGACAATACTTGGAGATATTACTGAAACGTGGTTTTTGGGAAAAGATATGTGCAAAATTTTTGGGTTCATACAGGTTGAAAATATATTTTTTTGTAAATTATTCATTTAGGGTATATCTGTGTCAGTTTCAATATTTACTTTGGTGTGTATATCGGTTGAACGTTATTTTGGAATTTGTCGATCTACTAAAAGTGCAAAAACTCATCTCAATTCATGTTATAAATCACTTGCGTTTGTTTGGTTATTGGCTATTATTGTCAATTCTCCAAATTTATTTATACTTAGTACAAAATCACCGTTTGAAGATTTTACAATATTATTTACTACTTGTTATGAAACTTGGTCTCCCAAAAAACAACTTATCTATCAATCTATACTTATGGTCATTATTTTTGTTGTACCATTTTTCTGCATGTTATTTTTTTATATTCAAATTTCACTCAAAATGAAATCATCACTAAATGAACGAAATAAGACGTTATATGCCAACAATTATACACATGCAAGTAATTAGATATTGATTATTGATACATTAATAATTTTATTTCAATCACCAATATTTTTAATGCATACATTTAAAATGCATTAATTTTTCGTACATTATATGGCAATTATTATAATTTGTTGCTGATTTGATTTTTGATAATATATACATGTATAATGTATAATATGTGTAATGTATAATAGTATCAAAATAATAACAGTTTTATTATTGATTGCAATTGGTAATTACATGCTTAAGTAGTCAAATTTACTATATATAATAGTATTGAATATGGCTTATTTGTAAGAATGTATCATAAATTATAATACAACTAGGTTGACTGTTATGTACTACGTACAAACAACACCTAGCTCTGCCGAAGACACATTTTTATTCTACCAAAAAAAATAAATTCACGTTGAAAATCGAACTTAAAAATCATATTATTCAATATTATCAGTCTTTTAAAGGAGTGGTCCCAAACTTGTTTTAGGTGGAACCGTCATATCACATTACTTTTTACTTTAAACTGAATTATTTTATTTTAATTTTTTATAAATATTGCGTAAATAATTTTATAAACAATTATTATCCCATTTTTTTAATTTATTAGACAGAATGTGTGTATAATATTAAAAATAAAGTTAAAACTTTTTAATTTTATTAGACAGAATGTGTGTATAATATTAAAAATAAAGTAAAAACAGTCCAATTTTATTAGACAAAATGTGTGTATAATATTAAAAGTAAAGTAAAAACGTCCAATCCTAAAAATTGTCATAAATAGCATAAATTCCAGAAAAAATAAAATTAAAGAAATAATTTATTAGACAGAATGAGTTGTATAATCTTAACAATAAAGTAAAAACACTCATTAAAAATTTTGTCAAAATAGCATAAATTCCAGAAAAAATAAAATTATAAAAACCTATTTTGTCATTTTCAATGTAATGATATTTATTCAGTACCAATTTAATAAATACTTAAAAATACCAATTATGTATCAATAATTAACGGAATCTTTACTTTATAAACATATTTCAGCTGAATTTTACCAATATTGCAAAGTATAATTATAATATAATTATATAAGTAAGGATAATTATTATTTTAGTAAGATTTATAATAAAACTAAAATTTGGTATGACTGGATTTTTATTTTAGGATTGGTAAATTTTGATTTTTAGTAAAAATGGTTGAATTTTTGAAATTAAGCATTTGAAATTTTAGTAAAAATTTTATTACCAGCAAAATTTTGAGAAAGAACCTTTTAATCCAACCCAAAATAAAGAATCCAGTTTCACGAACCCTTAGGCTTAAATTAAGGTAACATTTCAATTTGTACATTTTTAAAAATATTTCGATTTTACCAAACATTACGAGAAAAAACTCTCAATCCAACCACAAAATAAAAAACCAAAATTTAGTAACCATGAAGGAAAAATCCCATTTTCCGAGTACTTAGTTCTAAACATTAAAAATTTAAGACTCACCAGCGTCATTGTATTCAGGTTACATTTTACAAATTAGTAATTTATAAATTTAAAAAAATTTGATGATATCAGCAAATCGACCCCCTTAGTTATCTGTTATCCGTATTTTTAACATTGCACATGTGTATATGAAAATTTAGAAACGAAAAACAACTCGAGTAGAAGAAACAAATCTCGAAAACGAGTAGCTCACATGTTGGTTGTGATAAACATCTTATTTTTTGTTTTGTGTCTACCTGTTTATTTACTCAATATCGCCAGATATTCAAAGATATTGAACGAAACATCTGAATTAGTAGTCTATATGGCTTTAACCGCTCACTGGTTTGTCGGATTAAATAGTGCAATAAATCCAATTATTTACTGTTTAATGAGTGGTAAATTAATTATAATTTTAATGGTTTTTAACTGAGAATATAAACTCCCAGTAACTATGAATATTATGAATAATATTATTCATCATATACAGAGCCGTTTTAAGGCATGGGCAATATGGGCTTAGCCCAGGGCCACTCATTAAAAAAGGCCCCCAAATTAATAAAAGTACTTTACACTTATATCTTAAAAAGAGGCCCCCAATTTATTAAAAAATACTTCACATTTATATTTTAAGAAACAGTCTATAAGTTTTGAAGTGTGGGAATTCAAATAGCTAGAAAGAAAATAGTTTAAAGATTCAAAGTTCTGATAAATATTAAATTTAAAATATATTATACAATGTTCATCATATAATATTGACATAAAAACTGTTTCAAATAATAATATTAAACATTAAAACCTTTCTATTAAGTGAATATTCAAAAAACAAAGTAGGAAATCTTTGATTTTCTTTTATTAATTTTCAAAAAAGGGGCCCTAAAATTTTTTTATCGCTTCGCTTGAAATACTTTTTTGCTTCGCTCAAAATTTTAAAGGGCCTCCGGTCTTTTGCTTAGCCCAAAGCCACGAAGTGGCTTAAGACGGCTCTGATAATATATATATTATTTATAATTATAATCATATAAAAGTTTAATCATTATTTCCGATATTTATCATTGTATTTAATCGTCTAAAACAGGATCCACACTTTTTTCAGGTAGGACTGGTAATAAATTATAAAATTTATTTCGGACTATTAAATCCAAATTATTAAGCAACCTTATAAAAAATTGGATAAAAAACGTAATGAGTTGACTTTAATTTGTAAAAATAATTTCTCCGACAGGCATTTAGGAATCACTGCAGTGATAAAATATATTATATAGAATAAATAATATAGAATAGTATAAAATATTATCAACGGTAAAAATATATTAAATCAGTGATGCAGCATTACTGATGCTCTATAACCGGCTTCTGAACTCATTTTGTCTACCACTCTCTTTTTAGCAATATATTTTTCAATGACCGCTTTAAAAAATTTTCAAATGAATATCAAAAAAATGGTCAAAATTCAATCTTTTTACAAAAATTTCGTCCATGTCTCCACGAAAAGGGTCTCAGTGTATTAGGTTTGACACTGCTTAGTACCACAACTTGGACATTAACTAAACAGTAACGTTTTAATTAATAATTTAGCCAAATTTCGTAGTGCATTTGGAAGTATTTGTCACATAAATGTCTTAATACCAAATTCAAATACAATATTAAAGAAGCTAAGTACTACATCCACCATGCATAGAAATAATCTCATTTAAAATTGAATTATATAAATACTTGCACTCGGTATGCTATGTATGTAATTAATTGTAAATAAAATATATGTATAATAAAATGTTCCAGGCACTTTGTTCATTGTTTAATTGGATAGAAATATAAAATTTACTTCAAGGTTATATTCTGCATTCCTGTAATCCAGTAGTAGTCAGAGTTGCCAGAAAGTGCGTAATTCGCGCATTTCCATTAGTAATGTTACATTACTAATATACATTTGAACGCAGTTTACAACTTTAAATATCAACGCACTTCTTATAAATTTAATTTATTCCACGCATATATATTTTTATGAACCATACAATTTTATAGCTCAATTATTTTTAAAATAAAAAGTTTAGTTTTTTGTTGTAATATCATTCACTCGTTCACAATTGTTTTATAATCATATTTTTATAATGAGAACTTCAGAATTAAATATATGGATTGAATTAGATGGATTTATTATTATTTCTCCAGTTCTCTATGATTTAACCAGTAAAAGGGATAGAGAAAGTCTACCCAATTCTATTTTCTCTGATAGTACAATGAATTCCACACTTAATTCTACAATCAATACTGGTTCAAATGCAAATGAAATAAAATTAGCTATATTTACCGCTTGCCATATGTCTCTTAGATCAGTCGACCATTTGACAAGCTTATTTAATTCCATATCTCTTACAAGCTGTATACGAATGTGTCGAACAAAATTTTGTAAAATTATATCACTAAAAAACTCAATAAATTTTAAAATATTCTGTGTCCATCTATTTTATGTTTGCATTTCAACAGTTGAAATGAACCGAATACTTGTTATTTTTATCAAATAACAACGGAAAACTGGGTTTTTGGCACTGAAGGACTCAATTTCAAATTATAATTTTATAATTTTAATTTTTATTATGATTTGATTTGATTATGATTATCAGAGGTGGGAACTGATTGATAAAAACCGGTTTTTAAAGCGGTTTTAGCGGTTTTCAGTTAATCGTTTCAATCAACCAATCACCGTTCAAATTGAAAAACGGTTTTTTGCGGTTTTCGATTCGGTTTTTATAAAATATAAATTTTATGATATTTTTCTATTATCGATACATTGCTCTTTTGAATTTGTAAATACATTTGTAATTATTCATATTTAAAAAATTGAAATGGTGTTATTCGACAAATTTGAAAAAGATTGTGAAAAAGAGTTTATCAAGAAATACTTTGAAATTGATAAAATTAAGAAAATACGATAATGTAAAATGAAAGTTCCAAATTGTCTAGATATCTGTAACATTAAAATCTCAACACTACACCTCAACAATGCTAGGGTTCATTTAAAATCTAATTTACATAATAAACAATTTAAAAAAGACCTTATGGAATATATTAAAATAAAAAAATTGAGTATTGTCACTTTAGATCAATCTTTCAAAAAAAATGTTCCCTTCTATGTGTGAGCAGTCAAGGCTAAAATCGAAAATTATTATTACCATTTCTGAACATGATGTTGTACAGTCTCTTATATCAATTTTTG
>LWCA01000149.1:0-47136 GCA_001642005.1 Intoshia linei | reverse complement strand
TAAATTACTGGCTGATGCTTGGGAATTCGAAGCCGCTCTAATTAATCGCCTCCTGTCTCATTCAATTTTTTAGAGAGTCCAGGTTTTTTATAATTTGATAGAGACACATCACTTATTCGATTTTTTATAAAATTTTGAATGCAAGCCCGATTTCGGCAAATCAAACAAGATATTTCTGTTTGATTCAAACCTTGTTCAATATATAACACAATACGACCTTTTTCATATTCCGTTAATAGCTTATTTCTTGGCATTAGTTCTACAAATAAATATAAATATTTAGTCACGTTTAAGAGTTAATATAGTTTAGGCTTAAAGCAGTTTTGTCCGGTTGATCGATAATAGTAAAAATGAAAATCATTTATTTACCAAAAACAATTGTTTTTTTCTGAAAGTCAAGATAAACATTATATGAATAGTATTTCTAAAAGGAATTGCTATATTTTATTAATTTTACAACTTAAAAAGTTAAATAACAAAGTGCTTTATAATATTTTCCGGCAGTGTATCAGATTTTGAATACTATTAACAATTTATCAAGTCAAATTAAAATTTACCATGACCTTATGTCAAATATATGTATTTAGCGGAAAGATGGGCCCGATAAAATATTTTTCATAAAGTGGAATTAATCGTTACGTTGAAATGCATAAAAATATTATATGAAACGACCTTCCAATCTAAGTTGAGTTTTGATAAAAAAAATTTAAAAAAGGTTAAAAACTTATTTAGACATTGAATAAACGAATATTAAAGTTCCATAACACTAGAAAACCCAAAATAAATTATTATGAATATATCGACAATGAAATCATCCAATAAAATATTTATAAAGATCATTTTAAAAATGTAATTAAATCATTAGGAAATACATATTACATATAAACAAGTGATTTTAATGTATAATTGAGGTAAAGTAAATTAATATCGTGGCCTTTGATTTCGATACCTACTGTTGAAGCGCGGTCTAAATGGTACTTGGGTTGGAGAGTTACCAGGATATCTTGGAGTTCGTTCATTTCTAAATCTAAATTGATTTCTCGGGGTAAAGCTGTGTCTGTCATTTTGATCATTATTCCGACGACCATATTTGTTATTTTGTTGTGGATAAAAATCAGGATTGTAATGAGGTCTTTCGTTCGGTATGTTGTTAAAATTGTGGTTTGGGTGGAATCTTTTTTCGCGTCTATCCGTATCAAAGTTAGTAGTATTTCCGTACCTTGTATTAATACTATGCATCCCGGGGGACCTGGAATGTCCACCTGGAGAAATGCGACTAATGTTAGGTGAGCCAGAGTTTGTAGAATACATTTCAGGAGGTGTAGTATGCGATGATTCTTTGTTCCTATACATTGGAGGTGCATTAAAAGAATTGTTCCTGTTAAACGTTTCAGGAATATTGTAATCGTTCATTTTTATAGGACAAAGCATATCAAAATTTCGAGGAAATATTGAAGATCCATTCATGTCTGGTGGGGGTCGATTTCGTGTGTTGGTAAAATATGAACCTTGAGCCATAAAAGGACGTTCTTGAGTTAGTCCCGACGGAGGTATGTTTACAGGGCAATTTCCAGTGGGGGCTATTCTACTCAATTTTAGCGGTAAGATAGGAGGTTGTTCGTTTAATCGAATCTGGCCACCATTGGGTCGGTTTATGATTGGTAGCATCGGTGGGGCAGTACTGAATCCCATGTTTGGGATCACTGGTGTTGAGAAATTCAATGGGGGCATAGAATTCATAGATGGGACAGGCGTTGGCTGGACCGTACTACCACCAATATTAACGTTCTTAGTGTCATTAGAATCGTTTTGTTCCATAACTAAATCAGGTTCACCTCCAGATGCCATCACATTTTCGCATATTTTGGAACCTTCTACCATAAATGGATGAAGTGGAAGAATTGCTGGATCAATATAAGCAAACCCCAGATCTTGTCTCCACAAATTAGCATAATTTGAACGTTTCAACCCTTTAGGTTTTGACCAAGTCAGTGTATATTCCATTGAACTTTGCATTCTATTATGCAAAGCCACATAAGCCGCTTTC
Source organism: Intoshia linei (assembly GCA_001642005.1). Lineage (NCBI taxonomy): Eukaryota > Metazoa > Orthonectida > Rhopaluridae > Intoshia > Intoshia linei. The sequence continues at coordinate 45,089 of LWCA01000149.1, read as the reverse complement.
CGAGAGCTAAATATCAGATAGGCTAATTTCCTTAAAGGAATAACGTTCACTGAAACATGTTTTTGTACAATAGGATGCAAAAGTTTTTTAATTTCATCGTCTTCAGTACTATCTTCTATTCCCGATAAACAGAGAGTTATACTGCACAACCTTACACGCCCATCCCTGGATTCTGGCCATAATTCACTTTCCACAATATCCTTAATTTCATTCCTTGGTTTTGGTTTTTCAGTAGCAGGCATATTTTGTTTACGCTCAGAGTAAATTGTTCCTGGATTTTGATTAACAACGTCATTATCCAAACCTACGTAACTGTTGTCTTTGATTTCTGAATTGATTAAAATTGATTTAATCTCTGGAAATTGAGATTCATAAGGTTCATTATCTGAATCTTCACCATAATCAAAATAAAGGGGATTTTTAACTTCTGGGTGGATATCAGGTGGAGTGGATATGTTTTTAGACATATCTGGTTGCTTTCTAAATGCGTCGTCATATGATTTTTTAAAAATAGTGTTAGCCAAAATTCCCATTTTACATGCAATTTCTTCATTTAAAGAACCGGTATAATCAATTTTTGATTTATTGAATTCTTCCTGTTGAATAAGTTTGTGCTGCAAACACTTGAGTTCCTCCAAATTTTGTTTGGAATCCTAAATTATATAAATTATTTAAAAAAATATTATACTTTAATGGGTTCGTTCAAAATTTGCTGCACGCTAGACAATAGCTTATTTGATTCTTGCAATGCCTCAGTTTTTACAGCTAAAAATGTTAATAAGTTACAATAAAAGTAAATACTTGTATTATTTAATTGTAGATTATTGAAATTATCCAATAGTTGTTTTGAAATTTTTTCTTCAAGGACATCATTTTTAATCCAGAGTGTAAGGACTCTTTCAATTTTTGACTAATTACAATTAATAATAAAAATACTGAAATCATACTCTAGTTTCTACAGGACAATTTAAAATATGGTTGAATGTTTTGAATATATTTTTAGAAAATCTCGGTCCAAAAACATCCTTATCTTTTCCATATTGGTGTATGGATTGACGAACTATCGAATCAATAAGGTATAAGCCGGTCAATTTCATATCTGTACGAGCCTAAAATTATTAAATATACAATGTATCAAATTTTTAGACTTTTTCAATAAACTTTTCAACGCATTGAACAGCATGTTTATAAAGCTTTATGGCCCTGAAACAGAGTTTTGTTATTTTTGTCATAGAGGCTTTTGAAATTGGAGTTTTCGCACTATGAAGACTTCTTAGCTAATGAAAATGTAGTTGACAATAAGTAACTCACTTACCTCGTTGTTAAACTCTTTAACTTTGTCCATATCGAAGAAATATTCTTTTGGTTTTTTATCGATCGATAATAAATTATTGCTTTGTTCGTAGTTAGTAACAATTTTATTTATTTTAATTTAAATCTATATGGAAATTAAATATTAGAATAGTCATCTGTTTCGGTTTATATTTATTTCCTTGGATAAAAAATCTGTTTTGTTATCAATTGTTACAATTTGTCACCTTATTTACTTTTTTTATTTCACTTTTTATTATAAACAAAATGAATCTTGCACATCTTGTCAATTTTGAAATTCAAATTGCCCCATTGAAACTGAAACAATGTGCAGTAGATTCTCTTTAATTTGAAATACATAATATTAAAATTCACTTTGTTTTAAACATAATAATTTTGCTTCAAAATTGCTTTAAAATAGAGAAAATCGACTGTATAAACATTATATCTACCAATATTGTACTACGAAATTTTTAATATTTTTACAATTGAGTCAATGAAAACTTATCACTACATAATTTGTATTATTTATAATTTTTTATGGTTACTCATTTTTAGAAAAAATAAGTTTAATTTAAATCAAATAAATTAACATTAATTTTATGATTCATACTTTTATAATTTATTTTTTCTTGTATTTAATTGTTTAAATTAATCTTATAAAATTTAATAATCATTTAGAAATCAAAATCAACCAATAATTGGGCCGTAATTGTGGACAGTTCTGCATTTTGGTACAATTATCGCCACAGTGCAAATGTGTTATCAATATATTCAAATATAAAACGATTGGGTATACCAGATAGGTAATATTAAATGTAATATTAACATTTCTTAAATGTAGCAATATCATTTTGTTTTTAGCAGAAGATATTGCATGCAATTCACGTAATAAATACCCAGGTATATTCTTTAGTAATACCAATTTAAAAGGTAATTAAAATGTAGGTACTGTTTTTTCTGATTCAGAACATTACAACAATTTGTATGTTGATGAAATTGAAGTTGATTATCGCGGATCTGAAGTTATTAATATTTAAATACCGCTTATTTTGTTTTAGGTTTCGGTTGATAATTTTATCAGATTATTGACAGACCGTCAAGATTTGAGTTTACCTCGATCAAAACGGCTATTGTCAGATAAAAATAGTAATATTCTCATTTATATGACAGGTTTTTTTAAAAAACAGTTTTATATTGGCTAATTTTTTTTTTGTAGGCCACGGTGGGGAAGATTTTCTTAAGTTTCGAGATAATGCTGATTTATCTAGTCAAGAATTTGCTGACACTGTTAATCATATGTACCAGTTGAAAAGGTTATTTGCAAAAATTCAATTTCATGCCTTTTAGATACAATAGTATTTTATTCATTATCGATACTTGTCATGCAGAAAGCATGTTTACCAAAATTTACTCTCCAAATGTCGTTTCAATTGCTAGTAGTCGTAGAATTGAGGATTCGTTTTCTGTAATATTTCTTGGTATAAAAACCTTATTTTTTATCTAATTTAGTACAGTGTTGACTATGATATTGGAGTTTACAATATTGATAGATTTTCTTATCATATGAACATATTTTTGGAAAATTTAACACCGGAAGATTCTTTGGAAGATTTGGTATTTCACTACAAAATTTTTTTACATTCCGATTTTAGAGTAGAGTTTGCCCTACCGAATTGTGCATATCTACACCTGTAATGGCCTCTAGTTCAAAAATTTCATTCAAAGATATCAAGGTGGTCGATTTTTTTGCCAGTCAACGTCATATTGATTTAACAGAATCTGTTTTTGATTTAAATAAATATGATATTTTTATGTAAAATACATGTTATGGTGAAATATTTTTTATTTTGATTATCTGCATAGTATAGATTGTATACTATCCTAACTTATATAATATGCTACGCGATTTTTGTTTGTATGTCTGTGTGCGTGTGTGTTTTACTTTAATGAAATAACTAGCACTCTTAGAATTTTATAAAGACCACATTTCAATTACAGTTTTTTCCGGGACGTATAATAGGATAAATTTCAACCTCCCAATTTCACATCTTAAGGGTCAAAAACCCGTTGTCCCTCCTTTTGAAAATTAAACGAGTTGGACAATTTAAAAAAATTATATCTTTAAGGCCAAATTCTCCTTACTTTTTTTTTAAAACAGCTCTAGAATTTCAAAAAATTTACAGTTAGGTACAGTTGTATCATGTTAATAACAAAAAATTTAAATCTGATAAGTGACGACTTTACGGTCAAAAAAGCATTTTAGTATTCATATATTTTTTTTCCAAAACATTTTATTAAAACAATAAATATGAAATAATTAAGAATCCGAAAATTAAAAAAAAGGATTATTCTGATAGAGCTTATTCCAATTAATATAAATACAAAATTTCAACCCCAGTAATCTACGCATTTCCGGTAAAAAATAATTTTTAATATATTATCAACCAATATTTTTCAAATATTTCGATTAAAATCAAAAATTGAAAATGTAAATATTGATCCTACAATTTAAAAAAACATGTGGATTGTACGTCTACACATTTTTAATAAAACATTAGTGAAAATCTATATAATTCATTCCTTCGCAATTTTTTCATTACTACGCAATTTTTAAATTTTCATTTTCAAAACATTTTTATTAAGGCATTCAAATTTAAATAAGAAACTACAACAACGAAACTAAAATAACTTTGTTAATATCATTTTTATATTACAATCATGATATTATTATTGCATGTTTTCATTAATCATTTTTTGAATTTGAATTTCTTGAATTCCGCTCATACTTCTCACAAGGCATATATTCTAAAAATAATAATTATTCATGTTAAATGTTGTTAAGATAACGCTAAGATTATGAGTTAGAAAATAATTAATCTTAAATTAATAAACTGTACGCATTGATTGTGGCATGGACAAAATGTCCGGTAATTTTAAAATTAAAATGTAAATATTTATCTTACAATTAAAAAAAATTGTATTGACCGTCTACACATTTCCAATACAGATGTATGAGTATAAATCTCATAAATGTATTACTTTGGATTTTTTACCATTGCTACCCAATTTTTCATTTTCAAAAAGTTAAGAATACCTTGAAGTGTAACAACTTCGTTATTATCATTTTTGTATCTATTTCATATATTGGTAAAATTTACCCGAAATATGTTTTTAAATAAAATACAGGTTTTAGTGAGATAAGGATAATTATCTCAACGTAATTAAACATAAAACAGAAGCAACGCTATACAAGTTTATTTTTAGTTTTATTTTTTCTGCAATTTAAACTATTTATGAAAATTTTTAGGATTCTACTAATTTTATTTTTTTGGAATTTATGCTATTTATGACAATTTTTAGGATTGGACTGTTTTTACATTATTTTTAATATTATACACACATTCTGTCTAATAAATTAAAAAAATGAGATAATTGTTTTTAAATTTTTTACGCAAATGTTAACAAAAAAAATTAAGATGGAATAATTCACTTTAAAGTAAAAATTAATGTGATATGATGGTTCCACCTGAAACAAATTTGGGAACCACTCCTTTAAAGGATGGATAATAGTGAATAGTAGGATTTTTAAATTAGATTTTCAATGTCAATTTATTTTTTATGTATAAAAAAATTTACCCTCGGCAGAGCTAGGTCCTGTTTGTACGTAGTACATAACAGTCAACCTAGTTTTAATACAATTTGCTCAAATTTCGACAATAATAACTTTCCATTTATAATTTATTAGAAAATAATAATTAAATTATTATTAATAATAGTAATATTTGGTGAGTGAACTGTTGTATCAACTCCAAAAAATTTGGCATTAGGGCTAATTTTTTTTCAGAGTGAAAGTGGGGCTTAGAAAAAAGGTTCGGAAACACTGGTCTAAGTCCTATTTAACGGAATTTCAAAATTTTTTCTTATGTTGTAATCGACTACATTATAATTTTTGAGTGCCAAAAATTCCGTTAAATAGGACTATTAATATTTAAAATATGGAAATAATCACAAAATTCATAATTAAATTATTCAACCTAGGCAGATAGCTACTGTTCGTTATATTATTTAATTTTTATATTCACATTATACCTACATATTTAAGAAACATACAAGTTTCCGCTGAACCCTTTTTATAAGAAGTTTTTTTTGGTACCAAAAAAATATTGAAATTATACATGTGCAATATTAAAAAAATAATCAAATTAAAAATGACACGAAATATATTGAAATAGCGTAAATACATGTGTATTAACAAAATAAAATTTATTCCATATATTTTTATTTGTATTGGTTTGGTTTCGGCATATTTGAGCATATTTTGTCGTTTATTGTATTTGAATTAACCGGAGTATAATACATTCCTGGTTCATAGCAGTGTTCATTCGATCGCATTACATGACTTGAATGAGATTGGTTCAATAAATAATTTGTTTGATTGTATTTGTGATATAAAGGAATGACTGGATAAAACCTAGGAACATGAGTAACATTTGGTGTTGGATACCTTGTATTCATAATGCCAGGGTAAGCACCATTGTCAGGGTTGACATCACGTTTTTCGTCTTCTAAATTAGCAGACGAACCAGAATTGGAAATATTTACATTTCCTAAATTTGGCGTGGCACCGCGGTTTACAGGATTGTAAAAACACGATGGAATAAAAGGGTTGAAATAGGGCTGCCCGCAGTAAGCCTGGTATTTCTGGTTAAAGCTATTTCTATATTGCAAATTTACATGACCATAATATTTTGTCAGTGGCGGTACGTGAATAAATGCGAAAGATTCTGTTTTGATATTGGAAAAGTCCGAATATGGACTTTGAAATGGTGAAAAGGTGGTTTTCATTGGATTCAAAATTTGGTCGATATTTAGCATTGTTTTGAAACTTGATCGAATTTTTGGGCCTCCATTAGAATAATAAAATACTATATTTTCAGTAAAATAATCTTTTAAAATGGGATAATGTTGAATCGTATCGTGAACATAGAGACAGTATTTAACTCCCATTTCTAAAAATGCTAAGATCCTATAAAGATCCGATGGCATTAAACACATCGATCCCATTCGAATAACATAATACAGACACTCTAGGTAATTTTTCTTGTGTATATAATTTCCAATAAAGTGAGAAGAGATATATTTTTCTATTTGGATTCTCTGCATTTCAAATTTTTTAAAGTCGATAAAGAATCTTGAACACATAAATATAATTAAATTGTTGATGTCGTTGTATTTGTTAAATCGATAGTTTTGTAACACTAATGACACATATTTTAACAAACCTCCACCTCTAATATTCTCGGGAGCTCGTGTCACAATCATTTTGTGGTTTAGGTGGTATAGAGCTATGTTGAAATTTCCATACACGCTTTCCGCGTAAAGATTACTATATACAATTTTTCTAATAACATTAGTGTCTCGGGGTTCTTGGTTTGGCTTTAAAGTCGAATTTACATCATTGAAGGTGATAGAACCCAGCGATGAACTCAAACTAGAAGTACTATTGACTGAATTATCCATATCATTAAATTCATATTCTCCTTCCTTTAATAATGGCATTAACTCAATTTGAAAAGAATCAACTCTAAGAATAAATTAAAATTAAAAAATAAAATTTTTACGAAAATTCAAATTGTCGCTGAATCTTGTCAACAAATTTTATTTCAAGATTGCGTCCCAGGTTATTTGACAGAGCAATAAGACTCCAACAATCACTGGGAGTGTCAATTTTCAACATTTTAACTACATAGGCGTCTATAATATTGTTTATAGACATTGAATAATCTTCAATCAAGCTTAGAAGTGTCTCAAACACGGCTGTGCGCACCAATTCGAAAGCTTGCGAATCAGAGAGATCAACACAGAAAATTAAATCAATGTCTGTGTAAGTGACAGTATTGTTATAGTCCGGATTTGCCAAGATATAAGACGCTGTTGTGCCGTTAAGACGCACTCCATTTAAATTAATTTGCGACGAGGATATGGAATCTGCCAATTTCGTTATAAAATCCATCAACTCAACGTCTATAGTAGGAAAATCGCCTTTTCCATGAATAGGAATTTTACTGGTCAATATATTAGCTAATCGAAATTTTTGTTTTTGGGACAAAAACTAAATTGAAATTAGATAATTTTCATTTTAATTAACAAATTACCTTAATTGATTTTTTATTAAAGTCAACACTGGCGTTTTCGTTTGGAGAAGGTGTCATTATACTGTTTAGTTTGACATTGTTCAACCGCATGGAATTCGTAATCGACGATGTTGATGCCAACTCGTACTTTATTTCGTTGGATATAAAATATTTCGAATTTTGCAATGTGGTCCAATTTTTAGTAAATAAATTCGACATATTTTTATTGTAATTTGCATGACGATGGTTATTTAAATTCTGATGAGAATATGTCTTGTGAATAGCAGAGTTACTGCAGCTGGGGAGATGTGGAACTGATTTCGTTTTGTTGAGTTTCAGTTGTGGCTTTTTGTGGACTGTTTTGAATTTGGTATTGGCAGAAATATTTGAATGTTCAGAAAGATCGCTTTCCACATCACTGCAACTGGATAAGCCATTTTGGCCGTTCTTTGGGTTTTCTATGTCTAAGTAGCTTACATTCCGATTTTCAAAAGTGGAACATCTAGTATTCATCGTACGTTTAGATTTCATAAGTAATAGAGAACTCATTTCTTCAAATGAATATTGTATTTTTGGACATTGTTTATGTGTATAACAATTTACTTGTATTGAGAATAATGAAAACTACGTACTTTTCAACTACTTGATAAAACTGGATTTGATACAAATTCTCTAAAACTGTACTTTAATATAGTTACAATTTTTTTCAGATATTGTTATACAATTTTGTCAATAAAAAATAAACCAACTTAAATATTCAATTAAAACGGCAATAAATAGATCACAATATATGTATTTATGCAATACTTGTAATTTCATTTCCAAAGAGATATTCTAGTTAATTCCTATTTCATTTGATAACATTGTTTTTATAGTGCGTTATGTACATTGTTAAATGTATGTTTATTAAACATCAGTATTTGATTCGGATACGACGACTTTACGAATAAAATATACATTCAGAATGTACATAATAATTCTTTTTAATTTTTATGTTCATCAAAAATAATTGCATTTTATGAATTCAATAAAAATTAGACACGACTGCAATACATTGCAATGGTTTATTGAATTATTTAACTAGTTATACATATTAAAGTGATATCCTTTTATATTATGGATTGAAGTAGTTATCAAATTTGAATATATAATTAGTGGAAAATGGTACGTTATAACTTATACCTGAAAGTTATACTATAATTTACTAATACCAATTTATTATGAAATCAATATATGGTTTATTAATAAAATTTAAGTTTATATTCTCAATTTAAGCTTTTTTTTATAAAATGTATTTCAGTCTTTTGTATCCCAGTTCATTTCAAAATTATTACAATAATTCATCTATATTCGTAAATACTAATTTATATTAGGTTAAACCATGATCCCATCATAGCTGTTCTTACATCTGTACAATCCCGAATATACATTGTTTCCATTTACACCTCCTTAGGCAAATAATCATTTTTATTTACAGTCAACTTGCACATAAAGACTGTTCAACCCAGTGAGCTCATATACGTATGAATGAGTAGTAGAGACGGTGAGGTGTAGAAAGGACATTGACGTATCTAATACGAGCCAACGATTTGGGTTTTTTAATTCTAATAATAGGCACATACAATGTGTAATACACATTTAAAATAATATTTAATATTTAAAAAATAGACAGTCGTAGAATTTAAACAAATCAAGTCTCTAATACAGTTTTCGCAGGGGATAAAATTTTGTATTTATATCAACTGGAATGAGCTGTATTAGAATAATCTCTTTTTTTTAATCGTACGACTGAATTAATTATTTCAAATTTTTTGTTTTACAAACTTGTTACAACAAATTACAAAACAGTTTTTGTTAATAAAATAATATAATAAAAAATGAATACTAAAGTGCTTTTTTGACCATGAAGGTGCCACTTAATCAGACCGAAATTTTAATTGTGTGTGTTTACTGGATATAACTGTATCATCCAAAAAAAATTAAATTCTAGGGATGTTCCAATTTTTAAAAAAAGAGTAATCTGGGTTTTTGACAGTGAAAATTACCTTTTTTGAGGTTACTATTTATGATGATGTTTATGAATTTAAAAACCATTCCGGATTTATGTTGTATAACATTATAAAACTTTCTTAATTTTTACAAACAAGGGTAATTTGGGTCTAGTTTAGTAATTAGTAATAATCTAGAACGGGTTTTTAACCTTGAAGGACTCAATTTCTGAAATTGAAATTTGCAATCATCACTCTGCAAAAACGGTTATAAGAATATGGAATTGTTAAAATTCAACTTTCCATACTTTTTTAAATAAACTGGAACAAATAAACAGGCATTCATTTTTAACTATTTTACTTTATACATTTTTTATGTATAAATAAGGAATACTTAGTAAGGATATACTGATGATTCATCAAATTGAAAAAGACAAAGCCGGTATTTACAATTTTATTTTTTCTGGAATTTAAGCTATTTGTGACAATTTTTAGGATTGTACTGCTTTAACTTTATTTTTAAGATTATACACTGATTCTCTCTAATAAATTAAATAAATGGGATCACAAATTAGTCTCTAAAATTCTTTACAAAAATCCTAACCAAATAAAATTAAGTGGGAATAATTCAATTTAATTTAAAAAATTTTATAATGTAGTACCTTTAAATATAGTAGCCAGAAAAAATACGTACTATATATTTTAATTTATTTGGTGATAAACGTAAAGCCAAACTACTTATCTATGATGACGAATAAAAATTTTCGGCTTAAAATTTATTCCAAATAAACTATAAGTGATAGTATGTATTTTTCTGGTCACTTTACTTTAAAGGATTGATAATTATCAATTATTATAATAGTCGTGTAGCAGATTAAGTAAGATTTTATTATTAAATTCATTTTTTTTGGTAGAATTAAAAAAATTGTATAGTACGGTAGAATCTCTTTAAAGTCAATTTACCTGAATAATTCTTAGTTGTGAACCTCATAATTTCTTTCCATGTAGTATAAACTTTTAAAATATTATACATGGTCCCTCCAAAATTTTTAATTGATGACTAGTGCGCGCTGTGGTAAAAAAGTTTGAGAATCACCGACGTAGAGTCTAGTAGAGTACACCATATCAAGTTGATTCAACACTTAATGTTGAATGTTGATAATAGCAATTGATAATAAAATTGATTCAGACTGAATTGATTGATTAGTCAGAGACTCTCTGATGATTAGTAACAAGTTGTTACTAACAACAATATATTGATTTAAAATAAACAATACTTCAAATTTATATAGAATCTAAAAATGAATAATCGTTATCGAAGCAAGTATAGATCTACCAATAATTGTATGTTACTTATTTATATTGCGATATAATTTATTTAGACAACAGTGAACCTACAAGAAATAACCGGCTAAATTACAATCCAACGCGGGCACCACGGTTTAAACAATATTCTTCCAAGTTAGTATGATATTGTATTGTATTTATTGTTTTAATTCAGAAAAGGGAGAAGATTTGATGCAAACAATATTGAACCAGATTGTTGGACTGTGAAAGTATATTTTATAAACTATAATTTTATAGGGTTAATTTTACAGATAACCAATGGAAAATTTATTAATAAGGATGTATTGATGAATCTTTTGAACCTGATTTTGGAAGTTGAATCTTTTGATCACTTTGGGGTATGATAAATTTGATGTATCGTAAAAATTGTTAATTTAGTATCACCTTGAAACATCAAATGTGATATTTTATGTCAAAGAATATTTTTTGTCTGTTAAATTGAGATCTATCTCAAAAGCCAACTGCATTTTCAATAACCAACCAGTTTTTTTTTTTAAAGAACGTAATTATAATATTTTAGTTTCTTGTTTATGTGTATGCTTCAAACTGTAAACTTTCTAAATGCATTACATCAGTAGAACATCAATTAATTTTTCGCGTAAGTTAAATAATTGTAAACTATGCAATATTAGTTGACAGTACTTAAATGTAATTTTAGCAAGTGTTATATGGTCGATATTCCAAAGAAAAAAATATGGTAAACCTTGGCAGTATTAGTTCTGATCCACGTATGGATTGTTAATATATACGTTAATTGACCATTTAGAACTTAGAGAACATAACATTTCAATATTTTTAAACACAGCATCTCATCTGTGGTTCATATTTTCCCTAATATTTGAATGCTATCCTACGGTACTTAAATATTTACTAGTAAAATATATTTATAGTTGGAGAATTTGGACATTAGTGGAAATGGGATTGAAAGTTTATTCCACTTCAATAACATAATTGAATTTATTCCGTGTCTCAAAGCTTTGAATTTGTCCAATAATCAGGTTTACATAATGTTTTATTTACTTAAAATTAGATTGCTCATCTGAAGGAATTTAAACACCTCAGAAATTTAAAACACTTGGAAGAGGTTTTAGCCGAGAATAATCCAACCACACAGTATTCAAACTGGAAAAAGTATAAATATACGACAGTTTAATTAAAAAATATTAAATTTTCCAACACTAAATGAAATTGATGAAAAAATGATATTTCAACATTATAGTATTCAACATACGAATTATTGCTAAAAATATTAAAAATCATACTGTTGATTTATTATGAACATACATTTTGTAATTATGTGTTGTCTACTGCATATGCAGTTGGACAATCTAACTATTTTCAAATTTAACGTTTGCAAATTTAAATTATTATTATTTTAGTAAATTGGCCGAGTTGTTTCCATTTCTTAAATTTGCTAAACCTGTCGGTTTGCATTTTGATTTTTCAGAGGAAGCCTCACAAAACACATGTTTACCTCCAATTCAAGGATTTTTTACTCCAACTGATAGTGCCCTCAATTTAATTCAACCTTTTTTGGAAAAGTAATCGTTTTTATCAATACATTTTATTTTTTATTTAGTTATATAAATTTGTTTGACAGTGAAGACAGAGCAAAACTAATTAACTATTATTTTGATAATCCAATGTTTTCTATTTCAGCTGCAACGAATACCTCGTATTATTTAATAATTACAATATTTTATTACTTTAGTAAATATATCAAAGAAATAATTGGCAGGTCTAATCAAAATCTCTACAAATCTGAATATAACGGTTAATATATCAAGTTTAATAAATAAATTATTTAGCAAAAGCTGTAATATCCTGCAAAATTAGTTTAATTGCATATTTTAAAGACTCTTTTTGTAAAACAACTCATTATATTAAAAGTCTTAATGTTGACATTTTCCATCAAAGCGTAATAATATTTACAATTGAAATTTAAATGTTTTAGGAGACGTTTATTGGAATAGTACTAAATGGAATTTTCAGAAGAAGTAATTTCAATTTAATGTAATGTATTTTAATTTTTTTAGCTGATATGGACGTTTTGGTCTCATTTTCGCGAGTTTTTAATTTAATTAACGAAGGAAATGGGTAAATTTACATTTTATTTAAATTTTACATTCTTAGGTTTTTAATTGGAAATGAAATGTTGACAATTTCCGATCCAACAGATATACAATTTAAAGAATGGATGACTGAATATTCACAAGATTTCGAATTCGTTAATAAAGCAAGAGAACATGTTAGAAATCAAAAAGTTGAAGTAGCCAGAAGCAAATTTAGTCATAACAGAATTGGAAATAAACCTCAAAGAAACCAGAAAAAGCAAAATTTTCACAACAAATTTTCTTCTCTAAACACGGAAGATAAACAACATAGGAATGCAAGATATAATATGTCTACAAAACTGTCATCGGAACCGATTATCAGTCCATTTGGTAATGCAAAATCACTTGACGATTTAAGTTCAAATCCTACAAAATTTGACATTTTTGAAAGTTCCAATGACAAAGCAAACACAGAAATGTTCAATGTTGGTGTCGACAAAAAACCAAACTGTGCTACTCTTGATAGAGCAAGTTTGGTTACACGGTTGATTCAAACTTCAAATTTGAAACCATATTATGCAGAAAAGTGTCTTTCTGACAATAAATGGAACTATGAAATGGCTGTATCTAAATTTGTAGTACTCAAAGGAACTGGAAAATTACCCCAACATATATTTCAAAGTTAATGTGTATTATCTTGTGTCATTGTTTATATTTATTATTATGAATTTAAATATTATTTTTTCGTCTTTTTTTCTACTTCGGCCAAATATTTGTCTATTTCATTTGGTGTGAGTTGCTAAATTTTCTTAAATTATATATTAATTGGTTTCATATAGCATAATTCTCTTCAAAAGGGGTTAAATTGGATCACAGATTTTAAAAATAAGCCAAGCTTAACTATAAATTAAACAAGATAGAATGTCTTTTTCCAAAATAACGCCTTGTTTCTAAAAAACAAGATGCTAAATTTAATTTAAATCGTATCGGGACTTAGCGTTGTAATTAAATCACCGATATAGTTTTTTCTATAGTTCAACATTTTACCAACACAAAATCTTATGAAATAAATTACATGTGAATTGCAGACTTCAAAATATTTTATTAAATACATGTAATGCTATCTATCATAGGGTGAAAATATTTAAAAAAAGCATGTTAATGGATTCAATCGATATTAGTTATACCTGAATAATCTTCAGTGAAGATGTAACATTTTATATATCTATTTTTGTTAGAAATTTCTGCTAATGCAGCCCGATTCGTGAAAAAGCATACCATTTATATAAAATAAAAACTTACATGAAATTTTTTTTTGCCCATAATAACAATTTCCATTTTTTCGCTTTTTGCTTGGACATGTTCACACATAGACATTATAGCCAATTTAATTGTATCATCCTCATTGTATTCAAAATTTTCATTTTTTGACAATTTTTTCTCCAAAAATTCCATGACACTCTTATCATTCTTTCCAACAACACAAGCCTTCCATTCATGGTATGTTCCAGATGGATCCGTTTTATACAAATGAGGGGTACCATCATCATCAAATCCGGCGATTAATAATGAAACTCCAAAAGGCCGTCTTCCAATCTTTTGAGTATAATCCTAAATTAAAATGTATACATTTGATTTTGGCCGAATAAATACACAAAAACCACTTGGTTGATCTACGACAAAATAAAACATTACATACAGTTATAAGTACTTACTACAATATATTGCCATTTTTGACAACATATTGTTCAAGCTATGTTCCTCACAGAAAAAACTAATTTTAGGGTATGATGTAATTTACGTCATGTAAACCAGTGATCATCAAACTTTTTGATACAGGACCAGATCAAAATAAATTATAAATGTTTATAACCTAAGTTCGATATGTGTGAGGACTTATTTAATCAGTAAATATTTCATTTTTTTGAATTTTCAGATTATTTTATCATTTTTTTAAAAAATATTCGGAAACCGTAGTTTAGTGGCCGTGCAATGATGGACTTAAATTAACCTGTAGAGTTTTTATTGGATATATACTATGGAATATTCTTAAATCCAATCATTTTTACTAAAAATTCACTTTTACCAACCCTAATAAAAATACTTAGAAAACGAGGAAGGCCATTAAAATATCTAATAAAGCTAATATCAAATATTTCAAGAACAGAAAAATCCATAATGAATAAAAAATTTTTACTTTTGTTTAAAAATTTTTATTTGTATTCGTTTAAGTAAGTTAATTAAAGCGGTTATAACATGTTTATATATTATTATATGATAATTTTCCTTCTATTTATGAACTTCACTTTGTTTTGTTTATGATACTGAGTTTTTATGGGATACTATGCAATTCAGTAAAATTTTATTTTTAGTAAAAATGCTTGAATTTAAGTAAACCCATTATATATTATATTATACATGTATTATGGCAATAAACATGTTTCGATCATTAATAAGTTGTAACATAATATTAATTAACATTTAAATTCATGTAAAGTATATTTTTTAATCTACTACACAAATATTGATAAAATTTAACCTGCTTATAGTTCGCAATGAAACGAGAAATAACTTCAGTAGATGGAACATCTGCATAAGTCAATCTTTGACTTTGGCATTCAACTCTTATACGGTTTATTAAAACTCTGGCATCGGCAGATAATCCTAAAAATAAGATGTCATTTTCAAGGTGCATTAAACTACTGTATTGTATACTGTATATTGATAAATTTGCCTTTCACTTTAAATTTGTATTTCATCATTGTAAATCAACAGATTTAAAATTAACATTTTCATAAAAATAAAAGTATTACATGAGAATGTACAATAGAAAAATTTCCGAAAGTTATATATTTTCTGGTCCACAATAAAGTAAAATCAAGATTAAAATTAGTACGTACCAAATAAGGTGATAAATTAAACCAACCAAAAATATAAATTTACCATAATTATATTCAAGAAATTAAGAAAATACTTCTTAATTTCAAAGTGACAGTCCAAAAATTTAATTTACAAAGTTAAGAATAGTAACTCAAGTTTGTAAGTAGTTTTGTATCTTTTGATATTATACTTCAAAAATCGTTGTAATTTACAGAAATTAATATTTAATATATTTAAGTAATATAAAAAAATGTAGGTAAATTTTAGGTTATAAATCATAATAATAGGTTTAAACATATATTAATAGTAATTCGTTCCATTTAAATCTATTACAAATTGGATATTGTTAATTAAAAATTTACAATTAACAAAATTTCAATAAATACCAGAAAATGCAACAGTAATATTTTCGTCTATTGGATAGATTTTTGTAACAGTTCGATCAACATGTAAAGTAGAAATTGTCTTTTTTTCAACGGCAAAAGCTACACAGTTTTTACCGCGCACTCCAATCTATATTTTCTTGAATTTGATAAATTTTTAATATACCACAGTGTGTCCCTTCTTAACAGCTTCTTGAGCATATTCTACCTGAAACAAATGTCCATCAGGTGAAAAAACTGTTATTGCTCGATCGTATCTACTTGAAGCCATTTTTAACGATAATATATGTAGATATAACGACTATACTTGATTTCATTTATTTTTATGATTTTAAAATTTTACAAGAAATATGTCAGGGCGTTCCAACGTATTTAGTATAATGCGCGAGTTGTTATTTATATAATCGAATGAATGATACTATCAATAAATTTTATATTGTGATTTTTTACGAAGATTTTCACATACGGATATGCCATGTCATGTCACATTCATAATGCCGGTCCGCGGACCAGTACTCGTTCGAAAAATAATTTTGATAACATTTTTACTAGTTAGAGGTAATTAATTACGTTTAATATCAATTCTTTTTAATGTTGCCTAGTAATTTATATTTAATCATTAAATGAATGGTCCGAGATAAATTTCATAATTTATTACCGGCCCTGCGTGAAAAAAGAGTGGGAAAAATCTAACAAAGAAAATTTTCTCAAAAATAAAAAATAAATACATCAAAAAAAAGGAAAACGACATTTTCATAACAAATTTTAAAATATATCAACATTATAACATTAGAGTATCTCAGAGATTTATCATTTTTGAATATATTTTTAGGCCGATAGACTTTTGACAAATGAAAATTTTTAATTTTATTTTTTTGCTTACATAGCTACTCGTGGCAACTACAAAAACATCAAATATCTAACCCTTATTTGGTTGCGTACAGCAATTAAAAAGATGAAATTACTAAAAAAAAAATGTATTTCTCTTTAGAATTATTTGAACACATTTTTTTGCTATAAGAACACATTTAATTTGAATACTGAGACTCAATTTGAGTCGAAAAAGTGAAATAAACCTTGAAAGTATCACAAACATTATTTATTGTTGATTAATTTTCTTACAATAACGAACGAAAATAATTAATTGTATTAATTCTGGTAAATATAAAATCTAAAAAACGTGCAATGCAAAATGTGCATGAAGTGCGTCAAGATAATTTAACTTTTGGAAATGTAAAAGATAATAATATATTTTAAATTTTGCAGCCACCCAAAAATATAAAACCAATATTTGACTCCGTAACTCAAAATTTGATATGACCACCTAGAAACCTATATTTATTTATCAATATTTCATTCAAATTTGAATTTGTGTTTCATTTTAGTGATATAAAATTTTTAATATTTTTAAACTTATTGGTAACTTATTACATTATGAATTTTACAAAATGTAATTATCGAAATATTGTAAACATATATATTTATTAATTTATATTGGTGAAAATTATGTCAATGATTCAATTAATTCCACAAATTGCACTGGAATTAATAAAATGAGAGCGTGTAATTGCATGAGAAATATTTCACTTCCATAATAAAAATTTAGGACTAGAAATAATTAATGTTTAATTAATGCAATGTTAACTCAATATTACAAGTGCTTCAAATTTTTTATTACCTTGATTAGTATGATAATATACTGAATTATATTGGACTATATTGCGAAACACTTTTCTATTTCACGACCTATTAATTTCAATTGTGAAAACGTTGCTTTTACTCAATTCTTTAGTTGCCTGATAGTCAAATTAATGAAATTTATAATTTTTAGTAAAGGTAATTTTAGTAAAATATATAAAAATAATTAATAATAATGTAGTCATATTTTTTCATCAATAATTGTTGATTCTGCCATTTTAAACTCCTGGTTAATTTCGACAATCGTTTTAAAAATTTAATTGATTTTTAATTCCGATTTACAATGCAGTCACGACTTTGCATAATAACATTAATTGATTAAAATAAATTGCATATTAATACATTCAAGCATGTAAGCAGAAATGACTACACTGTACAATTAAATTTAATCGAATATAAGAATTTTGTAATGATGGAATTTTTTTAATTTTACAAGTAAGGATTATGAATTTATATTTTCAGTTTTGCATTTAAAAAAGGTGGCTTATCATACTGGTGAGAAACAAAAATGTCGAAAATTTCAGTTCTACATATAGTTTATTCAACTTTTTATAATAATCGATTTACGGCTGTATCGACTTTATAAAATTCTATTGTTAATTAATTTCTATTTGAGTATTAATTAATAATTTACCATTATTGATTTTATAAATATTGTAAATATTTCTCTATTTTCTTGTACATAACTACATGTATATAAAATTAAATTTAGAAAAATGGATGACAAATTAAGAGGAAAATTTGTACCAAAAAGTATATCTGATTCAATCACAAAAACAACAAATCAGAACTATAAAAATGATGGACATAAGACTAAAATCATAAAAAATTCAAACGTTGATCAAACACACAAGAGATTTGATATTGGTAAAAATATAACAGATTTGTCAAACTCAAAAACTTACAAATCTAATAGCAATTGGCATTTAACTTCAATAAGTGATGAAAAAGTTTTTTTAGAAAATGAACATGTGGAACCTGTTAAAAGTTTAAGTACATTTGATAGTGGCGTTCCAGTTAAAATTTGCTATAAAACAGCGCCTTCCAGAAAAATGTTACCAAATGGACAAGTTGTTACACAACCAGGAAAAATTATTTATTCAGAAAATGCCCCTGTTTTTATTATGCCATCAAAATACATCAATGAATCTGTCGCGATTAAAACTGTTAATCGTCGTTTATCTCAAGGTTTCATGAATGAACTTTTACATTCATCCAATTTGAAAAAAGCTATAGTCATTTCTAAACCTGGTACAAAAAATGCACCAGAAATTGACGTAATTGCATTACAAAATATTAAAAATTATGATGCGCAACCTCAAACACCTGTACGTTCCCACACACCTAAATTAAAAAAGTTTACCAAAAAACTAACTCCAAAACTTAGCATCAGACGCGCAATGTCTGATAGAAAATATACACAATCTGAAATGTCTCAAAGTGGGAATCATTTGAATCCTTTAAGAATTAAAAAACCTTCCACATCTTTTTGTATGAATAGATCACCACTAATTAGACAAAATGCTTCTAACCAAGATTATTACAATAAATTGGATTCTAACGAAGTAAATCAAAGCAATAAGGATATTGAAAGACATCAAAGACTTATATTACTAACCAAAAACAAAGACAACCTGTATGATCAAAGTTGTGCTGCCTTTTTAAAAAGGTTTTAATTGTTTCAGCATAAAAATGATAATATTATTTCATCATTTCAAAAGTCAAAGACTTACTGTGACTTGCCAATTTTTCATTTAGAAATTTATGGAAATTATTATAAAATGCAGAATTTGGGCAACCTTAAAATTTAATATGCGTAAATTACACTTTACAAGCGTTTTTTCATATTTCCAGATACATTACATGTACATTGTACTGCCACCATTTTAAAATTTGATTAAAATTTGTTAAATCTAGCGCTGGCAATTTATCAAAATATTTTTATCGATAAAAAAAAGTGTATATTATAATATTATATTATAATTATACAGTACCAGAAAATTTTAGGATTTCATCTGTTTTTAATCAGTTATTAATTAATGAACATTATTTACTCTAATTTTAGCTAAGTCTATTTTTATTTGACCTCAATATTGGAGTTTTCTCTAACAGTTTGTAAGGGAAAAGCCAAAAAGTTAGGGTTAAATGATGATTCCAATCATCAGGGCAACATAATTATAAATGAAAAGTAATGATTAAAAATATTTTAATTCTGACAAAATTATCTTATATTTTATTGATCATACCAATTAATACCCTGCAAATAATCCGGTACAACAACATTAATCTAATTTTTTAAATTTGTATATTGGGGTCTACGTTTTGTGGCATGTTATAGAAATCAACTGGATAACGTTAATGATCAGACGTTAAATTTTTCATTATTTCAATTAACATTATTTTCATGGGACGGATCTCTTCTTGAGACTTTAAACTTGTCAAAATCAACATCCACATAGATCATCACTAGGGTTGGTAAGCGATAGAAATTTACCATAAATAAAAATAATTAAAAATATTTTTATCGATAAATTTATTTTAAAATGTATAAGGGTAAATCCTTACATACATAGTATGCACAATGTGCATTACACATAAAGTAATTTAATTAAAAATCAATTTTTTTTTATTTATTTGTTTGTTCCATTTTATTTAAGAAAGCAAGAGGCTTAGGCTTAAGAATGTCCATTTCTGATACAGTTTTTCGAATGTGATGTTTTATGTTAAATTTAATTTTCAGAAATTGAGTCGTTCCAGGTCAAAAACTAAAATTATCCTTTTTTTAAAATTCAAATGAGTTTTAAAAATATAAAAAACACCATCTGATAAAATTTCGAAATCATCACTATGATGATAAATTTCAATTTCAAAATCTTATATCTTCATGGCCAAAATCACAAATTACCCTTTTTAATAAAAATAATAAAAGTTCTAGAATTTTATGCATCATACATTGTGGGATAGTTTTTAAAATCATAAGCATTATCATAAATAGCAACATCAAAAAAGTGAATTTTCATTATGAAAACCATGGATTATTTTTTTTAAAAAAATTCAAATGTATGTTTTATTAAATTTTAGGGTTGATTTTATTTTTAAACAAAAGGGAAATTTTGGTTTGTAACACTGAAGGACTCAAATTCGGAAACTAAAAAATAGATATCAACATCCCTGCGAAAAACTGTATTAGATTGGGTTTTTTAAATTCTACGACTGTCAATTTTTTAAATATACGGTAAAACACACAGGAATTCAATTTTATATATTTAAGGAATCAATTAATATTATTAAAATATACTTACATGAAAATTTAGTGAATTCAACTACATACGTAATATTTTCATTGAAAAAGGTGAAAATGGTTTTGGATTTTCTGTGCGTGGCGGTAATTATATTTCTAATATGAAAAGTTTATTTATCCTTGGGATATAGTTATTAAATCAAATGAAAATGCTTCAGGACAATATAACTTTCTGCCTAGCAAAGATCACCCTGCTTTGCAGTACGTGGACAATATCGCTTCTAATGGAAAAGCTGAATCATCTGGTTTACATACTGGAGATTTTATCATTAAGGTTAAAAATAAATACTCAACAACAGTGCCATGTAAAGAACCCGTACCGTCATGTTCGTAATAATGTATCAAAATAATGTAGTACAATTTAATTTTAATGTTTTTACTATTTCAGTAATTTTTTAATAATTTATTTGGCACATTTTAGCCTTACACGGCACTGTTCGCTCATACTATTCGTATTATAAGCTGATAAATATTTTAATAATTATAAAATATATTTATTTAAGGTAAATGGAATCAATGTTGCTAATTGGATGCATCAAGATTTAAAACGATTAATCATAGCTTCACAAAATTTTATTACGTTAACTGTAGCATCCTGCATAAAAAATCCATCTATTGCCTCGGAAGGTTTCAATTATATAAAAATATTATTTCAACAGTTAAGACTCTTTTCTTGGAATTACATCTGAATTTTATCGCACTTCCATACCTGAAAAAACTTCGAAATCAGAAACCCATGAAGTGTCTTTCAACGTTGAACAATACAATGTAATATTTAATTATTTTTGAATTGATAGTAAGGTACATTGTAATAAAATAAATACACAATAGATTTCACTCAAAAAATTATATATTGACAATGTGAGTCGAAATAATTATACATTTCATTTTTATATTATTTTGTTGTATATTGTTGAAAACTGTTGAAAATGTGAAAGCTATTATTGAAGCATATGACCTATATTATTTATTGTTGAATCGTGTAAATTGGGCAGTTAAAGTTTTGTAATATAATAATTTATTATTTATAAATTATGAATCAAATATTACCACTTCCAAAAATGTTCTTCAAAAGTACAATTTATGTATAATTAAAGTAAGTAGTATCTAAGACTTAGATCTAAGTTTAATGATCGAGTTAATTCATATCAATATCTACAATATTCTATACTATTTAGTAAGTCTAAGACTTAAACTCTAAGTCGTGCAAATAATTAGAAAATTAATTATTATAAAAATTATAATATATCTAAGATAGTGGTTCCCATCAACAATCGGGAATCCCAATTTAAATAATGTATTCAACTTTTGTAAAAAGTATTTAGTTTTACTGAGTACTGAATTATTTAATGAGTACTTAATTTTATTTTTACTGACATTTATGTGAGTTATTGGATTTTTTTTACTGAGTTTTAAAACTCAGTACTTATAAGAATAAGCATATTTTTAAAAATTATTAATTTTGTCAATCAGGTTTTTAAATTACTGCATTGGAAAATTGCATTAAATAAATAATTTAATTATCAATACCTGCAACCAATGCATCAGTTGAAAGATTATTTTCTGCGGCGGGGTCATCCACGTCTATTTGTATAACTAGAATTATGCCAGAATTAATTGAAATTGAATTTTAAAATACAAAAAAAACTGCACTCCACAAAATTTAATTTATAAAAAATTTAATTATCTACTACAGTAGTTTTCAACCGGGGGGTCGCGAAATTTATCAGGAGGGTCGTGAGAATTTGAACACAATATAAAATATAAATAAAACTGAATATGCTTTTTTAATATTTTCATTTATGTGAATTGATAAGATGTTTGGAGTATATAGAAAATGTTTGGGTTGCGAAAATTTTTTATATTAAGTCACATGATCAATTGTTCATGTAATGACATGTAATGTTATGCGCCATCTATATTGTTTTAATAAATTAAAACCTTTTTCCTTAAAATATATAATTACAATGTAGCTAAATAAAAAAGCAGTTAATTATAATTACTGTTGTGATACTACTCTTATAGATAATTAATATTAAAATAACGCACTTGAAAGATAAATTATTGATTTCAGTCACATTTAAACGACGAAAATCAATGAAAATAAACATTTTTTAAATTATGACTTTATTAATACATTATTATTATTATATGTATTATTACGACAATTAAGAAAAAAATATGACATTTATGACTGTTTAAAAATCGATATACCCCATTAAATGTGTTTATTAGAGTTCCCTCATACATTTCTAACAATTTTTTAATATTAAAAAGAAAAATTATTTTTATGACATAATTCGCCCTAGTAATTACTTTATACGTACTTTAATTTTTTGAATACAATAAAAATTATTTTAGGAAATATCAATGTTGCCGGATATAATTGAAAAAAATGTCAATGTAAACCGAGCTAATTTAGACAAAATAGAAAAATCGCTATCAACGGCTAGTGAAAAGTTAAACAAAAGTGATATTTTAGAAAACAAAATTGCCATTAAAGCAGAAAAAATTGACGAGAATGAGTTCAAAAATCAAAATCAAACGAAACCAATTGAAAGCAATTTAAAAATGTCCATAATTTATAATTTATTAACATTAATGATACAGAAACAAAAAGGAAGTGGTAATACTGATGAAATCAACAAAAAAATTGACCAAAATTTTTTGCATTTAATGGATATTTGTAATGTAAGTTCATTAGGTTTTATAAATAGCATGATAGAATTAAACCATAATGAAAAACAATTAAAGAAATATTTAAAGTTGAAAAATGGAAATAAAATTAATATAAAAACAGGTAAAGATTTAAATATGGTTAAAGATTTCAGAGAATGGAAGAAAAAATTTAGTAATTCATCAAAGAGGCAAATGAAAGAGAAAAATGACAAAAGAGATAAAATGTTATATAAGATATTTGAAACTTTGGATGAAAATTATGATTTTATTGCATTGTATAATCAAATGCCTAATCAGGATGAATCCCCAATTGACTTTTTGTTGATAACAGAAATGAACAAATTTATATCTCTAGAATCTGAACAAAGTAAAAATAATACAGTGTCTAATTCTAGTATAAAAACATCAAATTCTTCACAAAGTATAAATTATCGATATCTAGCTGAAATTAGACACGACAATTTTAAAAATACAAAATACCCCTTGAATTTCAATTCAAAAATTTTAGATGCATCAAAATCTAATATTTATGATTCTACAGAAAAATCGGATACTTTAATACGCAAATACAATGAAACTATTCATACCCTTAAAGATCATTTCGCTCAAGTGGATCGTTCTGTTTCATAGTGTCATTAAATTTTCATTTATTCATGCCTTTAAATCCATTTTATCTTATCATTTTTACCTACATATCTATTAGGACATTTACCCACATATCAAAGTTTGTATAGTTTCTTCTTTATACATTAAACTTGGATATTAATAGCAATAAATTTATAAAAATAGATAATTATTATTATCATTGACTATTTTTAAGAATTCTCATAATAGTCATAATTTTTATTTTTTGCAATAGTTTGAAATATTTTTAATTTAAATATTATAATGTGGCCTCCTTCAACAAGCATCAGTCCAGGTAATATATTAATTAAATGTATAATTTATTTAAGTTTACAATTATTTATCATAATAAATTATAATTGTAATTTTACTTAAGTTGCATTTTAGAAAAGGAATATGAATACATCATTCTCGGTGGTGGGCCAGCAGGATTGCAAATGGGATATGAAATGAAAAGGGAAAATCAAAATTTTATCATTTTGGAAAAAAATAACATTAGTTGCAGTTTCTTTACTACAATGCCTAAGCATCGTCAACTAATTTCCATCAACAAAATTTTCAATCATTATGAAGATAATGCCGAATTCAATATGAGACATGACTGGAATTCACTTTTATGTGATGACCCAAGTTTGCTTTTTAAAAATTATTCTAAAGAACTTTTTCCCCAGGCTGATAAGTTTGTAGAGTAATTTTTTTCATCATTGTATTTAAGCCCATTTTAGATATTGTAAAGATTTTAGAGACAGATTTGATTTGAACATTGAATACAATTGTATCGTAAAAATAATTAAAAAAAATGAAAAAGATGAAATTTTTGAGTTGAAAGACCATAATGATAATATATGGAAATGTAAATATTTGCTCGTTGCATTAGGAGCTTTAAAAGAAAATTTACCAAATTTTGAAGGAGCCGATGTAATTGATAGTTATGCTACGCATAGTTTGGATGTTGAAAAATATAAAAATAAACTCGTAGCCATCTTAGGTATTGGAAATAGTGCATTTGAGGTTACATTCAATTATAAATTTATATTTTCATTTATTAGGTTGCAGACTATTTAATGCCTTTCGCGTCTGCTGTTCATTGCTATGCTCGACGCCCTGTGAGGTTGAGTTGGGACAGTCATTTTGTTGGGGATTTGAGAGCAATAAATAACAATTTATTGGACATGTTTCATTTAAAATCATTGGCAGGGGTAGTTAATGCACAAATACAAAATGTGGAAAAATTTACAAAACCATGTGGATTAACAGCTTATAAAATGAAATTTGATTTAGAATTGCCTCAATGGGATCCTCCATGTACTTTGACCAGTACGAGAAAATATGACTACATCATATCATGTATTGGGTGGCGATATATTGATTTAGACATGTTTTCTGATTGTTGCAAACCAAGTAATTTCAATTAGTTTTTAATTTTTTGATACTATTAATTGAGAAATGTGTTAATTATTTTTGAATTGATAGTTTTAATAATATACGTGGGCATAGACTCTGCGTCTTGGTATTTTTGATGAACTTAGAAGAAAAGGTGGTCACTATATTACATACAGATGATTGCGATGAATGGTTTCCGTTTTTTAAAAAATTCCTCTAATGAAAATATCACTTTTATTAACTTGAATCATAATATATTATGATAAATTATGTTCATAAATTTCATTTATTTAATTTTAAAAAATACCATGTTCTATGTTATTTTTCATGCCTCATTTATATCTAATCATTTATTTATAATCTAATAATTATAATTAGTTATTGTAATATTTTTGATTTTCAAGTTGTTAAACTTATTTTTTAGGTGAAGCTCACCCCTCATAATGGGTGTTATGAGTCATAATACCCTTCTCAAAATTTTTGTAAAAATAATTTCCAAAGATATCATATTACTGAGAACACCAATAATTGTACAACAATAAAAATTAACCATTTTTAATAGGCAGATATGTTATTACACACTTTGGAGTATATTCTGTGCCCATGGAAATTTTTTTATTTTTTTTGAACAGCCCTAATAATTGTACCTTATAATTACAATAATAACATGGTGACACGTCTTATCACGTAAAACGTACTATCATTTTCTATATTGTTAATATCAAATTAAATTGTTAAACATGGTGAATTGAATAATAGTTATAGAGAAAATCAACATTAAACTTAAATAAAAATTAAAAAAATCTTCATAACTAATATAATATAACTAGTAACGGTTTTTAACTGACATTAACTTTGTGAAAATAGTAAAATTCCCCAGCTGAGAGTCATAGTTATAATGAAAAAATGTATATAAAAATAAGTGTTAATTCTAATCGAAATTCACTTATTAAAACTTTCTACAACATTATTATATATGGTACTAAGTTGACTGTTATGTACTTTGTACAAACGGCACCAACTCTGCCGTTGGGAATTTTTTCACTAAGCACCCGTCATTTCAAATTACAATTTAATTTAATTATTCCATTTTTGTTTATTTTATTAATTCTATTATTTTATCAACTATTTATTTTGTTAACATTTCTGTGAAGAATTTTAAAAACAATTGTTATCGCATTTTTTTTATTTATTAGAGAGAATGAGTGTATGTTATATACTGTATAATTTTAAAAATAAAGTAAATACAGTACAATACTAAAAATTGTCATAAATAGCTTAAATTCAAGAAAAAATAAAATTATAACTGCATCAACTATACTTTTTTCCTAAATTATAAGACCATTTTCATTTTTTAAAAAAAAAGGTAATTTGGGGTTTTGATCATGAAATATAATTTTTTGAGGTTGCCATTTATGAAAAATAAAAGTGGAACTTGAGTTTTTGCATTGAATTACTCAGATTTGGAAAATAAAACAGAGATATCAATATCCACTGCGAAAAACACTATTAGAAATTGGGTTTTCGTAAATTCTATGACTGTTAATTTTTTAAATTTAAAACACAGACATTTAATTGTATAGAAGTACAATAAGCTCTAAATGATAGTTTTAAGTACATTTAATACATAATGAATTAAAATAAATATAGAGGTTTCACAATGCGGACGATTTCCAGTACTGAATTCTAAATGGATGAGCTCAGTAAAAAATATGTATTTCATTGGAACTGTTATGCAACAACGTGATAAAAAAGCTGCATCAGGATTTATACACGGATTTAGGTATTGTGTACGGAGTTTGTTTTCCATACTAAATTGGACTAACAATGCCAAACTCCCTAAAAGTAAAATATGGGACAGTATTAATTGTGATGAAATTTCTCAGTTTGTACTAGGTAAATAAATTTTATACTTTTAATTAATATACAAAATAGATAGAGCTAGTAATACCTCGGCATTGTATCAAATGAATAATAATGTCTTGTGTGATATTCTGATACTGAAACCATCAGATGATGTAACATATTCAGAAGATGGAGTAATTTGCGGAACAGCAGAATATATTTATGAATTGCCTTACGATTGGATTCATGAAAATGACTATTTTTTGAATCAAAAAAACATGTTAATTATGTCATTAGAAGACGATAAGAAGAAATTTACTGCAGAAACAAATATTACAGATTTCAGAGTACCTCAAATATCTCTGCGTTCTGCAGTATGTTCTGGTATAGTCAGACCTGTTGTTAGATCTTATAAAACTGGAAAATTTATTGATATCGTCAAAATTGGAACTACCCTATTTGGTCGTTGTAATGAACACATTATCGAAGGTGACAATAATCCCATCCGAATGGTCAAAATTATTTCTCAATTAATGTGTCAAAATGTATTTTTTATTTATATAAATATAGAAATATTTCATGTATTACAACTTTTAATTTTTATTGTCAATTTTCAATAATAATATAATATAGATGAAAATAAAATGTAATGTAAAAATTCCTTCTCTGATTGAAGATTTTAAAAATACAAAACTTACCGTTTGGAATAGAAAGATGATTGAAGATTATACCGAAAAAAAGAAAGTTCAAACTTGCAGTAAAGAAAAATGCTCTTATACAATAAAGAAAAAATATTTAGTGGACACTTAAATTTAATATTTCAAGTTTTAATGTTTCATTTAATATCCATTACTATATACAATTAATAAATATTACATCTAATTTACTTACATGTTAATTTTAATGTTAAGTGAACGTGATCTTTGAACATAATTATTAATTAATATTATAACAAAATATCCATTTGTAAAATAGAAAATTGTTTCATTAAAAAAAACAATCAATTATTTGGTTAATAAACAATGGTTATATAGGGTATAAATCAGCGCTTCTCAACCTTTTTTAGGCCATGGGCCAAAAAATTTTACCTAAAATTCCATGGCCCACCTTAAAAAACCTTAACATATATATACTTTTATTTACAATAAAATGCTTTATATATTAAATTTATACTAGTTAGTGACTGTCTTGGCATTGGTGTTTGTTGTACAATGAATCATAATCAATTTCTATTAGTTTATTCAATCTTAATCGCATTATTCCTCGGTTGTTCACATCAAATTTTGACCTCTTCTTACTAAAAATATTGACCATTGCTGAATATCCAGCTTCTACAAGCCATGTTGTAGGAAAAGCAATAATGCTTGGTTGAACATTATCAAACACAATTGGATTTAATTCTTGAATTCCCATAAATCCAAATACACCTTCCTTTTCTATTCGTCTTACTAATTTCAAATCTTCTTTTAAGACTTAAAATAATTAAATTAAGTCTAAGAGTTTTTCAGTTAGTTCAGGACTGGTTTCATCATTTGGTTCAAAGTTTTGAAGATCTGTAAACCATAATTCCAAATTTATATTTCAAATTCATTATGCATTTATAGATTTTGTTTTGGTTAGCAATTTTATGGCTTAGTAAGTAACGTAAATGTATCCGTTACTATACCTAACTATTCTACTATAAGTTTATTGTTAGGTATAGTAATGGATACATTTACGTTACTTAGTACACCAAATTTTTTTTAATGTTTAAAATTTTCTGTGGCCCACGTTGAGAACCCCTGGTATAAATAACCTAACCTTACTACCAAATAAAATAAATATGCCTTGTATACATATGTTTAGTCAAAATCTGTATTAAATGATAATTAAGGGTCAGAACTTTTTATTAACTTTTTGAAACAAAGTCATATCGGTAACTTTTTTATTGTAATTATTTTCTGATTTAACTTTTATATCAGCTCCAAAAAAATAACCGTTAGGTCATTTTTTGAACTGGGTCTAAAGCGTAAAAGGTTGGGAAACACTGAATGTAGCGTTGTTACCTAGTAACAATACTATTCCTAGTGTGCTTTGGTAGTGCTGTGTATTCCAATACCATATAAGATATTGATTTCATAAATATTGACTGCTTGATAGTAGCAATGTTTAGTGTACAGTCCTTTCGGCCAAATATCCTCTTCACATTACACTGAAGTAGGTCAAATTTTTAACAGAAAAATTTTTTGTTTTTGATAGTGAATGCAACATTTTATCTTCTGGACAAGTACATTATCATTAAAATACAAATAGATTTATATAAATTTAACTTTATTTTCAAGAGAATATCCAATGTCTCAAAAAACATTGTTTTTCCTCAACCAAAGGTTTTAATTATTCATAATTACCAAACTATATAACAAAAAGCATCTTTTAACATTCATTTTATGTCTGGTCTCATTTTACAAAAGTGAGGATTAAAAAATTATATTATTGAATATCATAACTACATTGTGTGTTAAATTTAAATTATCAACTCAAGAGCCTTAGAGAGGTGGTTAAGTCATATAGTAAGGACTATATGACACTACAATTAGTTTGCTAATTTTTTATAGGTGCCCATTTTTCTTTTTCTGGTGGCATCCAGCTTGCTAGGTGCTGTTCTCGTTTAGCCTATTTCACTGATTACCTAAAATAATAAACTATAATTACTCCTGTATATAGTGTTGTCCCAATATTTGATCGTTTGAATACATTTAATTTATAAATTACCCATATTGAAAACATATCAATACTGGATTGGTTCAATTACATAAAATATACAAATATCACAAAATTACAACCGGCTTGGCTCAAAGTATTTTGTATTTCTGTTGAATCAATTATGATTAATATTTTATCCAATAAATAAGTAAAAATAATTAAATGTTTTTTAGTAGTTAGGTAGTATAAAATTTAATTTAAAGTATTCCAAATCTGGCTTATACATGCAAATTTGTGTAAGGTAAAAAATCTAATTTAGAAATTTGATGTCCCTCACTTTCAAAATCTTTTTACTACCATCATTAGAATAATTTATCTCCCTCTATGCTATTTTTTATAGTCAAAAAGTTTTAAAGGTAGAAATTAGACAAATAAATTAATTTTTATAATTTTAATATGTTTATTCGGCTGACAGCACTTTGAATCAGGTTAGTCTGAATTATTGTGACTTCAACTACATAGTTGTTGTACAATGTACAACTTATGTCATACTTTGCCAATAGTTGTAAAAACGATAATTTTAAATAATTAGACTAAACCAATTAAAAAGGCAAATTCGATATAAGGGAAATAATAATCGTGATGTTTTTCGTAATCAATTCCCATCAAAGAAAGGAAGATGGCAGCCCTTTGCGAAGTATAGTGATATTTATGAATATACCACAGAACCTCTCAATTTCCATCGTACAGGGGGTAGAGGACCAAATGGTAATTTGTTTTATATTGATTTTAAATTTGAATCGTAATATTTAAGGAAGAATATGGAACCACAAGAGTGGTAAAGGAGTTAAAAGAGAGTTTAGGTGGATTGATTTCAATAGAACTAGATTTTTGGATACATCTAACATAGAAGACGTATATCATGAAAGAGTGGCAGAATTTTTTTTCGATAAATACAGTCGCACTGCAAAGGTAAATATTAAATTTTGATAAATTTAAATAAGATTTTTATATAAATTTTAGATATTAATTTGGTTCTAGCGTTGTTACATTTGAAATTTATTAATAAAATTTGAGACTAAAAACTTTTAAAATAATTATTAAAATATAATGCACTGCAGTGATTGAATTAAAATGGGATACAATCTGTACTGTTTCGAATAGTGCAAATATAAACTTGTAAATATACGTAAGAAATTATAAGTTCCATTGATAATATATACTTCTATGATTCCCCAAATTTTCATGTACCAACGAAGACCACATGGCTCACTTTTAGAGTCAGTAATTTAGACTGTAAATTAGAGTATCGATGATTAATTACATATTATAAACATTTTAGATTGCATTGGTTATTAATGGAATAAATAAACGATGGATAATAGCTTGTGAAGATTTAGAAATTGATCAAATTATTACAACATCATGTTATATTCCGGATACTCCTAGTTTATGATTATTTATCAATATGATTTAATATTATTAGTTTTTGGTTTAATTGGTAACGCATATCCCGTGGGTGCTCTAGTAAAAGACACTATAATACATTGTTTGCAATCAAAAGTAGATGCTGATGCAAATTTATTTAGAGCCGCTGGTACTTATGGGCAAATTATTGATTCTACACTGGATGGAAAACATGTGCTTATTCGAGGAAACGATCAAAGAAATCACACTGTTGATAAACATTGTATTGCTACGGTTGGAAGGTATTTACATTTCAATATATTCATTAGGCCAGAGTTTCTTAACCGGGGTATTTTAATCCTTAGGGTGCTAGGTTTAATTTCAAGGGGTGCTAGAAACATTATTTTTACTTTTTTAAATTTTGAATAAAAAATTATTTTCATAAAAAAATGAAATTAATTAATCATACAAATTGTATTTTCAAATTGGAATTATAATTTATTTTTTACTTTGTCCATCAAATAAGTGGATTATTTAAATTTAATTGAATTTAAATATTATCAAATACTATGTACATTTTGACCGTTTACTTTTTTATTTATATTGTATTGATTATGTTCTTTAAATATAATTTATATAAATATAACTAAATTAAATAAACTTTAAATAATCGGTACTCTTAATATTCACATTTAGAGTTTCAAATATTGAACACGATAAAGAGAGATTTACAACATTTGGTCAAAAAGCTCGTTTTGGTATTAAACAGAGATCAGGTGTATGGCATAAAAAACGAGTTCACAAATTGCAACCTAGAACTCCTGTTGTTATTAATCCAAAATACATGGAAAAGTCTAATTATTACAAAATGGTTTTACCATATGAGGACAATTTACCCAAAACGTCTTGGACTGATTGGCCACAATCGTATTATGATGATCGTGTGAAGGATATTTAATTTTGAATATTTTTTTAAATTAAATTATTTATATACATTTATTTCCTTAATTATATAAAGTAAGATGGTTAAAAATGTATATCTGCTATTTGTTTCAGTTTATCAGAAAGAAAGGGGAGTCGAGTTTTACAAATTCCATATTCTTATAACAGTTTATCAAGAGTAATGTTTTATCGCAAATTTCAATTTCAGAAATTGAGTCCTTCAAGGTTAAAAACCCAATTGTCCTTTGCTTTTAAATTCAAACCCTTCCTAGAATTATAAAAATTACACATTCTAATGAAAAATTTTAAATTAATCAATATTATGTTAATTTTCAAATTTAAAACCTCAAATTACCCTTTTTTGTAAAATGTAAATCCAAGTGTATATTTCTCACCCTGTAGTATCCTGTATTTTTGATTTAAAAAAATTAACACCTTAGTGCAGTGCTTTTCAACCAGGGGTCGCGAAATTTATCAGGGGGGTCGTGAGAATTTGAAAATTTTATGAATAAATTTATTCATTTTTTTATTTTAATATATTATTGACAGTAATAATGTTTTAGAAATATTTTTACATTCTGAAAATTTTTGGATCGCGAAAATTTTATGTCTATAAGTGGTCGCGAATACAAAAAGGTTGAAAACCCTGCCCTAGTGTATATACTTCATAGACAGTACAAATATAAAATGCTAAAAAATGTAAAATTTTACCACACGCATATACACATGTACAGTGTACAATGTATGTTTGTTTGATTTTTTAAATAGACGTAAATATTGTATATATATTTATAGTTATAATTGCGCATTAATATTCATATTTATTATTCAAAAATGAAAATTTTTATTTTATTACTTTTAGATTTCTCCGTTACCATTAATGCTAAATTTCCTTTGAAACTAAGAGTGTCTAAATATGAATGGTATAGAAAATCAATAATATTGTACAGAAATCAATACCTGGATGCGAATAACTAGAAAACGAATACTTTAAATATATTTTTCCGAAGTTATGCTCAATTATTGGCTACGATGATAATTAATTGTGCATTGATGACAACTTTGTATACATTCTTCGGTAGCGTATATTTACTAATTGATCTATCTCTTGTAGCTATCTCATCGGAAACTGCAATGATTTATCCATTTTTCATATTAAAAAATTATAAATTTAACCAACATTATGGAAAAAAAGATGATTTAGCTCACTTTAAAAGATTAATAATTGCGTTTACTTAGTTCTTCGTGATTACGAAATCAGTTACCGATAAATGCATTTTTGATTTTTTTACATTCCTTGTAAACATAGATAAATACAAAGAATTTCAATATGTTGTTTATGGAATATTAATTGTAATGTTTTGCAATAGTTTGATAGATCCACTTGTATTTGTTTGTAATACAATTTTATTTATGAATTTTTTTAATCTACTAAAATATTCTCAAATTTCAAAAACCAATGATTCTAGTTGAATGGTTTTTTTTTATCAAATTAATCATTTTCCTAGACGTTGCTACATCTTTAAAAAAACATTTTATATTTAGAACATTCAAAAAAAGTAAAACTTACAAAGGATATAAAAAAGATCACGTAATTACTGAATATATTTCAATGGAAACACATTTAACTAAATACGTAATTGTATCAATAGTTTTAGTAGTAATATTATTAATAATTTTTGCCATTATAGCAATGTTTGTTTTCAGAAAAATTCATCTTAAAAATCAAAAAGCTAGCCGTTTCAACAAAATCGGCTTAGACGATATTGTTAACATCGTGTAATTAACATGTCATGAAATGTAACAGATACAACAAATACGTTTGTTAAAGAGATTTATTAAAAATTAAATTAAATTTTTATAATTTTTTTTTGGGTAAAAGTTTATTTCCAGCAGCCAAGTATCTTTTTTGGAATTCATGATGATTAATCTGCTGGTGTTCTAGTAACTTATAAGTTACTCGGTTGGCTTTTTCTAATTCACTTAAATGTTTTTCCATATAATTATATTCTTTTGTCATTGAGGTGAATATTTCAGTTTGAGGTGGACTAAATAAGTTGTACAAATTTTATTTAATTATATATTTCATAATATTACTAAATATTCATCTTTGTCGTTTGTTCATTATTAAAAACATATTTATATACATTTAAATCATTTTCTTTCAATCTAGTATTATGTAATTGTCTTTTCCAGTCAAATTTTTTAATTCTTGGAATAACTGATTCGTCTCTATTTAACCCAGACATTTTATTAATACTGGTCCTAATCTCTTCCAAAGTAGAATTTAATTTTTGTAATATAATGCTGATATTTTCAGAATTTTCATTATAAATAAATTGATTCAATATACCAATAGATTTATCTAAACAGTTTTTGAAAAAATCTGCATTTTTCGGTTCAAGGGTAGATTTAATTTTTACGGTATAATTAGAAATTAATGGATACTGATGCGTATGTGCTTTTAGGTTGTAATTTATAGGTTCACAGTTGCTTTCATATTTTTCAAGTGGTTCAATTTCGACAAAAGGTTTGTAATTATAAAATTTTATGGATTTAGAATAGTTGTAATTGTATTTAATTTTTTCGGGATTGAATAGATTGGAAATTTTCAATTTATTCGTTTTTTTCAAGTTTAAGTTTAGATAGTCCAAGAAATTCGAGTCTATTATAGGAAATCTGTATATATCTCTACAAAATTTGGAATTATTACGTTTAAAGTGTTTTTTTAAGGTTGGGATTAAACTTGTCGGCTGAATATTATTATTTTGTGGTGCTTCATATATGTCATAACTAGTAATTAAAGGTAACATATTTTCTTTCTTCAATTTAGTTTTAAAATTTTCATTTTTGAGAGTATCTTTAATTAAATTTGCATTATTTAATAAATTAGATGTAATAT
Source organism: Intoshia linei (assembly GCA_001642005.1). Lineage (NCBI taxonomy): Eukaryota > Metazoa > Orthonectida > Rhopaluridae > Intoshia > Intoshia linei. The sequence goes on along the minus strand of LWCA01000149.1, from coordinate 9,526 downwards.
TTGATACATTTTTAAGTGTTTTATCTGATTTTACAAAATTTGCTTTAGTGCTCAAATTAAAATTATTTTCTCGAGGTTTAGTTTTGTGTAAAATAGGGTCTGTTTGATTATACGAAGAATGTATCTTACTTTGTGAATAAAGTGAATAATTAGGACTACGATTCCGTCCATGATCAATACTTGATTTCTTATCCAGTGTTCGTGATGCACTTTGCTTTTTTTTAGAATCAGTAGTAATTTTTATTTCTGTTGGTTTATATTGTTTATTAATTTCTGAATAATTTTTTTCATTCACTAAGTCTATATCTCTCATTTTAGACTTTTTATCGGTTACATTTGACTGCAATTCTTTGCAATTATCATTATCTTTCAAATTATCATTTCCCGTTAATAAATCTGAATGTTTTAATTCATCATCATTTCGATCAGAAGAATCGGAATAGTATTCAACTTCAAATTTTTCAGATTGAGTATTAAATGTTTTTTCAGTAGATTCTACCTTGAAAGGTAAATGATTTTTGTCTTTATCGTTCTGTGCAGTTTTTAGAGATATTTCTTTTTTTACTTTTTTATCTAATGAAGCAGGTTTCTTTTTTTCAGTTTTAATATGCTTGTGGTCTTTCGCACTCTCAATTTCGTGTATTACATCAGGTTTATTTTTAGTTTCCTTATCTGTTGCTGACATTATAGTGTATTTAGCTTTAATATCAGCAATATCATACGTTATAATATTATTGGGGTTATCATTTTGTACCTGATCTAATGAACTTTTATGATAATTTTCCTTTTTCACCTCGTTTTTATCGTTAACATCATATATTTTTTTTGAGGTTATCACGTATTTATCATAGTTATTTGAAAATATGTCTGTTTGGTTTTCATCATCCGTATATAAAGACGATTTTTCTACAGAATCAATTTCTCGATAATTATACTTTATTGGACTATTGCTCTCAGCGCTATTTGAACGTTCGGAAATTTTAGTTATTCTAGATTTTTTAGTTTTATAATATTCATTTAAATTTTGATAAGCATCTTTTTTTTCATCAAATTGAATGATGCATTTTTGTTTCATTATAACGTTTTCAGTAGGTTTTTTTTCATTTTTAATAGAATTTTTTGATTTCTCAAAAATTTTCTCAACTTTAAATCTATCATTGATATCAAAATCAGTCAAGTTTTCGTCAATGTCGTCACATACTTTTTGATAATTACTTGATGTCGTTAGTTTTTTGTTTCCTGTGTCGCTTTCTTTTCTTATATGTTTCTTATCAATATCTGCCAATTCGTCAAATTTAATGGGTATTTCTTTCTTTAACGATTCTAAAAAAAGATTTTACAATTTAAATTTTTAAACAAAAGTTAGAAATCTTATCCTGTTCAATAAAAAATCAAAAGTGGTGATTTTTTTTTGGTTTTCAGTGGTAAATATTATAATCAGGTTACTTGACTACGTGATCGAAAAAAAATTTTATTGCGATTTTATTCAATTTTTTTAATTTTTATATAACTCATATTTAAATCGTAACTCGTATATAATAATTCATACATGTAACATTGTAACATGCTGGTCACCAAAAATTAAAATTTAATAAAGGGCAAAATGCACTATATTAATAGATCTTCTTCTGACGTAAAATTAAGTTGTACTATCGTAAAATTGATATCTGTGAATATGCAATTTCACGGTAGATGTATATTAACACCATTTATTGAATTTCTTTGGATAGAGATGAGAATCCAAGTATAAAAATAATACTTGGTTGGTGTAATATTTGAAATTCACGGATTTCATGATTCCACTACTACTTATACAAATATGTATTACAAATACAAATTCAAATACGAAACATCATACTGAATGTATATAAAAACTAACTTTTCAAAACATGTATATCTTCACCAATTTTATATTTTTTGTGTGAATTATTTCGATTTGCAGTATTTTGAAATTTTGCAAAATGTTTAGATTTGTCTGGAATGTTAGTCGTATTTTTTATGACATTTAAATTTTTTTCGATGTGAGGTTTCATTGATATCTCGGAAGAACTTTCAAGTGGATAATTTACTAAACATTAATTTTACAGTTTAATTATACGCTTTCACTTATATTTTATAATTATAACAGTGTTGTATATTGTATATAACAGTGGTTCTTAAACTTAAAAATCTATGGACATATTGTCCAACAAAAATATTTCACGAACCTTAAGAAATTTATAAATCATTTAATTAACTAAAGATTTGGTAAAAAAATGTACTATAAGTGACAGATAAACCTACCGTACTGCACCAGGGCCGTGGAGAGCCAGCAGTAGGCCCTATTAAAAATTTTTTAAAAGAGGACTCTATGAATTGATTAATCGATCATTCATTATATAAAAAATAAAAATAACTGTTGGAAATAGCATTGGTCATCATAAAAATGAAAAAAGCAAATATGTAAAATTTAAAAATGGTATTATGATACTATGTTCCACCAATTGGGCTATTTACACGGCACTAATTGGAATGTTAATAGTTAATAGAATGATATATGTTAACATTATATGATAATTTTGGTATACTTAAGAAATTTTCCAACATTACCTATCAATAAATTTAAAAAGTAGGCCTCTCATGACTGTATGTACAGGTCATATGTCCCTAGCTCCTGTCCACGGCCCTGTACTGGAGACCCATCCAAAAAATCAATATATTTACATTATTTTTTGAAACAGTATTTTAATGTCAATTTAGTGTAATTTTTGAGTGAGATAATTTATGTACATACTACATAAAAATTTATGTGTGACTAATTAGAGATAACTGTATGAACTGTAATTTTTTTAAAATTCTAGGACTATTTTCGTTTTTTAAAAAAGATAATTTAAGTTTTTGATTCTCAAGTAATACCTTTTTGAATTTTAAATTAATGTGGATGTTCATGATTTTAAAAAACTCTAATTTAAATTTTAAATTTTATCAGAGTGTATACTTTTTTTAAAATTTTAGAACTCGTTTGATTTTCAAATAAAGGATAATTGTCGTTTTTAAGGATAAGATGTAAGTATCTGAGATTGAAATTTATCTTAATTTCTCACCAGAAAAAATTGACATGGAATTTGTGTTTTTTAATATTCTAGGACTCTTTGTTATTGAAATAAACGATAACACACAGATAGACAAACGCATTTTAGTGGTTTACAATGTAAACTTTACATAAGTTAGGATATGTACCTAAAACAAATAATGATTGTATTATAGGCATTGCAATAAAATAGATTCAATAATAATTTAAGAATAAACAGATTGATACAATTAAATTTATAATGTTTATATAATTTAATTTAGTTATAAATTTTTATCAATTACCAACCCTACTATATTTTTTAATCTATCGTTTATTGTGTTACATTTAAAAATCACAATTGGAAATCGCTTTAGTCATCATTAAGGGTGATTGATTTGCTGGTACCAGCAAATTTTGTTAAATATATAATTGAGTAAGTTGTAAAATGTAATCCGAATACAATGACACTTGTGAGTCTCATAAATTTTTAATTCTTAGAACTAAATATTCGAAAAAAAATATTTTTCCTTCATGATTACTAAAATTTTGGTGATATTTTATGGTTGGATTAAGAGCTTTTATAACATTGGAAGAAGGAAATTTTTACATAAATGCCTTGAAATTGTATTTTTTATTAAATTTTATTAATGATGAGATAAAAGTGGGATTTTTAATAAAATAATTTAACGGTAGTCTCGGCTTTGGGATAAAATTTCAATATCTGGCAATTTTGAAATGATATACTTAACACAAATAAACTCATTTTTTAATTTTGCTGGTAACCCCCTGGTCATTATAGAAATTAAAATTTCCAACATTACCTATTAAATAAAATAAAATAGTAGGCCCTCGTCACAAATCTACATATAACCAAATCTACCTATCTAGATCTGGATTTCATAATTTAAATTTGACATACAAAATAGTCATGATGCCCAAAAATACGTATTATAATTATTAATACGTGTATTAAGTAAACAAGTACATGTAAAGTTCAAATTTGATAATCAAAATAAACAAAAAAAGATTACATTTTTATCATAATTATCAAACAATAATGATTTATACATAAATAGTACAAAATATTTCACGGATCCCAGGGATCCATGAACCCCAATTTAAGAAATACTAAAATATAATATTACTCCTATGAGATAAATCGATATTTTCTTCATTTTCGGCGTCAGTCACACGCAGATTATCGTCATTGGTTATATTATAATTAGTTTTATTTATGTCATATTTTTCATTTATCATGTCACCTTTCTCACCATTATATTTAATTAGATAAGTGCCTTAAAATAATTATTTTATAGTATCATGATTAATCAAAAATACTTTTATGCGACAATTGTTTGTTTGGTTCATTTTCAAATTCAGTTCTATTAATGGTACTTTCATTTGGTGTATTATAATTAATTTCATTTTTATCTTCAATATTTTTAAATTTTTTTTGATTTTTTGCTTTTTCCAGTGATTGTTCCTCTTTAACTTCATCACCATCTTTTATTAAATATGTATCTAGGAGTGATTATTGTATAATTTAGTAAAATGTAAATACTTTTATGAAACAATATTTTTTTTTGTTCATTCGAGGGTTTACTATATAATTCCTCTTGATCATCAACATTCTGTAATAATTTATAAGATTGTTCCTTGTTTGTTATATCACAATCATCATCAACTGAGTAATTATCTAAAAATAAATTTTAATTTTATGCACTTTAAATTACTTTACTTTCATGAGATGCTTTTGTATTTTTTTCGATTCCTGAATCCTTTGTATTTAATTTATATTCAGTTGATCTATCGTAATCGTTTTTTTCTGCATTTGAGATATTATTTAAATCTTCACATTCCATTAATTTCTTTTTAGTTTTGAAATCATGTGCATCTTTAATCGGAGAATAATCTAATAACATTTAAAAAATATGCTTCTAACAAATCAAATTATATTATTACCTAATTCTGGTGTGATATCATTTCGTTTTTTCATGAGAAGAGTTATGGCATTATCAGGTAACTTATTATAATTGTATTTATCTATATTTTCACATATTTTGATGTTGTTATTATTAGATTTTCCCTTATCATGGTTTTCATCATTTATTTTTTGATGGTCGTTATTATCGAAGGATTTTCTTTTTATATTCATTGATGATTCTTTAAAATTTTTTACATTTAAATTTTCTGTTTTATTTAAATCAGAATATTTCATATTAATATTGGAAAGGCTTGCTTTATCATGTATTTTTCTATTACTTTCAATGCCGTTATTTTCGTATTCTCCTTTATCTTGACTATTTTCATTTTTTTCTAGTGAATTTTGTCCACTTGAAATAATATCATGAGAATTTACTTTTTTTATATTTCTTGATAATATCGTTCTGTCATTTGAATCTTCAGAGCTTGAATGACGTGATCTATTATATGTTGGATTATTTTTAAATTTACACCCTTCATTTATTATTTTATTTTCATTATCACTAGTGTCGTTATTAATTGAGGTTAATATTTGTTTATGGTAGCTAGAATCATCTAAATCAGAATTCAATTTGTTCATTAAATCTTTACAGTATTCAATTTTCTTTGATTCTGGACTAATTACACATTTCTTATCTCCCTTTGAGATATTTTCAATATGTGAAGAATCTTGTTTATTTTTTTTGTGACTCGGTTTATTTTTACATTTATTAGTATCTTTTTTTTTTTTTAAAGATTTTTTTTTATCAATCATTGTTTGCTTATATTGTAAATTTTTAGAGTTTAAAATTTTGAAATTATCTTTTGAAGAAATTGCAGATTTAATAGATTTTTGAGAATTATTAGAGTTCAAACTAACAGAATCTATACTAGTACTAATACTTCTAGAATATTTTTCTATTATTTCATCATTAAGTATAATATCTGGCTTTATGAATGAATGTTTTGAATCACGCGTGTTGAACGTGGTAGATTTTCGGCGATTCATCTTTTCGTTGATAACCAATATATCTGTATAACTAGATTTTCTAGATTTTGGTGGTTCACTTACGGAATATTTGCATATATATTTCATTTCATCTAGATAAAAATTAAAAATCACACATATAAAAATTAATTATGAACAATGTGAACATGTGTATCGAATATTTATAAATTTTTATTACACATTTTAATTTTGATTTTTCAAATTTAGTAATCTTACCAAAGTACAAATGAGTATCCGATCGATCTATGCACTCGTTCACAATCATGGCAGTTTGGATGATATTATTTGTCATTGATTCGACATTATCCAATATTTTGACATCGAACATGGGTGCAGTAATATCAAAATTTCCATTTTCTGTTACATCATTTATATCTAAAAAATAAATTTTATTTGATATTAACAATATTATAGGAATTAATGATTAATTTATGATTCCAAAAATTTCTACAAATATTACAAAATAATAGATATTTAATGTGCAAATTAAAACATAATTGTGATTCGTTTATAATAATAAATTTTATATGAACCATTAATTATGATTTGTATTTACCTTTAACTTTAGATATTGTAATAGTGTCATTTGGTATATTTGAAATCTTTTGAGTTGTTTTTGTGTTAATAAATTCAATTGGAATAATATCGCATGATAATAAATCTTCCTGATTGAAGTGGCCATAACCATCCGGTATTTCCGGGATTACTTCAAAGGATCTTTGACTAATGACATTAGAATTGTCGTCAGAAACAAACTCATTACTTAGTTTAAGAGAAGCGATAGAATAAACATTAATGTCTTGAGTAGAAAAAATATTGTTATCTTTAATTTCTTGTATTGATTTAACAGAATTTTGTTTATCGTATAATTTTGAAGCTGAAGAAATAAATGATTCGTTTAGATTTATATTATTAGATATAAATAAAACATTTTCGTCAATACTAGATTCATTTGAATATTCATTTTTTTCAGGTGGCAAATTGGTTTCATTTTCACCAGGAATAGTCATATACGATTCGTAATACTCATCAACATTGCTATTAACGTTAATTTCGGTGTCTCCCATATTCTTTGATACAGATTCATAACTCATGTTGCTATTTTTTTGTGAATCTGAATCAGAATTTCGACTGTAAAGTGACGCACTTATCGCTGGATGAATGCGATTCTTATGAATGTATTTTATTCTATTGTTTACAATGTCGCTATTATCATTTTTAGTTTTTTCTTTGTAAGCTGATATCCACATTTTTTTATTTTTAGGAAAATGATTAACAGATATATCTGAAAATTTGTCAATATTGTCAGATATCCTTTGACTCGAATGCAATTTAGGTTGAATTTCTTTGTTTTCGGCTGTGTTATTTGTTTCACTGTTTACATTAATATTTTCTGGTATTATATAATCACATTCATTGTTCGAAATATCAGTAAATGCTGTTACGATGGTCTGATTTTTTACTGAACAATTTGAATAAATTTCTGTAATTATGTCTGTTTTATTTCGCGTCATGTGCTTACCGTTCATAATATCCGTATCAGAAAATAATATATAATCATTAGTTTCAGTCAAACTACATTTGCTATTTCTAATTACTCTATTGGATCTAATAGCTTTTTTAATTACACAATCATCCTCGACATTAATTGTATTTGGTACTACATTCTTATTATAACCTACTTTTTCTGAAGTTGCATTAGCATATTCCCATTTTATTGTTTTTCCAATAATATTTTCTCTATTATTGCCTATTTGAAACTTATTTAACTGTAACTGTTGTTAATTTACTTTTTAAAAATTCTATTTCTTTACGGACTTTTTTATTTTCAAGTTTATTCCAATCTACATAATGAAATGTGTCGAAAATAGAAATTTTAACTTACTCTCATTGTTAACCTTGTTATGTGTTTCTTTATAAATAGTATTATTTAGCTTTTCAATTTTATTTTCTAAATTTTAGATGATTAAATTAATGTATTAATTTAATCATTTAATTAGATATACAGTTTTAAATACTTCTTCATAATTATCAGGGAATACAAAATATTAATAGAATGTATTGATTTTATTAATAGTAGATAACTCGAGAAAAAAAAATTCTTTTTAAAATTAACTATAATGGCAACCCCAAACAGTTTCCCAACCTTTTCTATATTAGGCCCCATTTTCTCTATTAAAAAATACCAGGCTCCACTTCAAAAAATGATCTAACGGTCAATTTTTTGGTACTCATATAACAATTAAAAAAAGAAATATTATTAATTCAGTGACTATTTTTTACTAAAAACTATTATTTTCTAATAAATTACAAATATAAAGCTGTTACTGTCGAAACTGGAGCTTATTATTATTATACATGTATTTATTTTGTCAAAATGATGATATCATTAAGCCTGGCGATTCTTACAGATTTTGTTAATACTAGGTATGACACATGAGAATCCTTTACTTAAATAAAATGGATATCAGTGTGTTAATGTATAACTAAAAAATTAAAAGACTCTAATTGAAACCTTAATTACTTTTTTTTAATAAAACATAAAATCAGTCCTAGAATTTTAAAGAGCATAAATTATGAAATGCGTTGTAACATCATTACTATTTTCGTAAATTTCGTAAATTTCAACCTCAGAAACTTACATCTTCATGGTCAAACACCCGTATTATCCGTTTTTATTTAGAATGAAAAAAATTACAACATTTTATAAAACATAAATTCTGGATAGTTTTTTATATCATAAGTATTATCATAAATCACAACCTCAATAAATTAAAACCAATTAAAAAGTCTACCCTTGCACAACTTCCTGCTGTTTTGATGAAGTACATCACACTCAAGTAAGTTTTGTACAAAATTAACATTAAATTAATCTAAATTTTTCATAATTTTAATAGATTCGTGAAGTTTCCTAGGTCCCAACAGTTAGGAAACACTACTCTAACCCTAAGCCTTTTTGGCTATTGATATCTGATAACATATTGCATATACAAACATTTGCCAATCTTTTGAATCTTGACGACAGATGAATGTAAAAAATAATATTTCAATATATATTTACTCAACTTTGGGTGTGTCACATTTCTGGTTTCATCACTGATTCTATTCCCTACATATGATAATTGGTCTAAATTATATTTTAATTTACATCTAAACATTATACAGAATAATGTATAATAATATACAGTATACATTATAAATATTATCGTACCGACATTACTCCAATCTCTTTCAAATTCATAATAATTTACGCTTCTTCCAGGGTGAATTATGTATTCTTTTCTAAATATAACAAAATTAAAAATGCAATTATTTTGCATGTTAAATATTAATTTAAAGAAGATACCACATCATGCATCACACACCTTCGTCTAAAAATGAGCATACTCTTAAAAAAATTTTAATAGAATCCTAACTTATATAAAATGCGACGCAATTTTTGTTTGTGACTGTCTGTGTGTGTTACTTTTTTGAAATAACTAGCACTCTTAGAATTTTTTAAA